>BSBK01004568.1:0-267500 GCA_027943335.1 Chamaecyparis obtusa | reverse complement strand
GTCTTGCATTTAAAGTGAACTTTTAATTTTAGGAACTTGTAAATATAAATTAAACAAACTTTATTTATGAATTGAGTTTATGAATATTTTTTAAACATGTACATAAACACACACATACCAATTTTGATCAAACCTGAAATATGGTCATAATCTGTAGAAATCAATGGAATGTCGTCAAAGCTTTCATCATGAACATCATTTGTGTTTGTAACATCTAGTGGAACCAAATTCCATTCACTAACATATCCACATTTTTGGTTGATACATTCGTTATAGTTTTCACAAATGCAATCATAAAAAAAGCATGAATAATCTCTAGTGTACAATGGCCACACATTACTATCCGTACTCATAACTGAATGTAGGGATCTTGTTTTGTCTACTCTCTTGCATCCATGGATTGATCTTCTGTCAACACCTAAACAATAGAGAGGTCACATGTAAAAATTAAATACATATATAAGCTAACTCAAACAATGATCAATAAATTTAAAATTAACTAGTACCTGTTATCTCCCAGAATACTCAGAAGGATATGACTCAATCTGATTGTGATGATGTTTTAGCATGATTTGACACCATAAAATGCATCTTGCACCACTCAACTACATCATGAGCATTATTTATATGATATCCCTAATAGTCCAGTTGATACTTCTTAAAGCATGTTTGATACAAGCTCCTACACCGTCATGCTCTCCCTTTCCATGTCCACTCTCAAAGAAACTCCAAATATGTGGTATCTTTTGGTATCGATGATATCTACATAGTGCATAAAATTGCCTTGCTGATTTAAATTATGCTGCATATCCATCGAACCAAACAAAATCCTTTTCAATTTTGATGCCTTTTTTTTCCAAATATCCAAAAAATGTCTTAAAGAAATGCTCAACAAAATGTATGTCATGATCTTTATCATCACTAATGTAAAAGTGATATTCTCTCTTTATGACTCATGCTTCATATGTACTTTCAACACCATCCAAATCTAATTGTGCATGTCGATAAGACACATGTACCATGATAGTCACCTGCTCTGTATAGTAGTATTCTAGTTGAAGTTGTTTTTGAGATACAAAGGAGTAGTTCTCTGCAAAATCAATAACCGATAAAATTGTTCCAACTAGAAAAGATTCTTTTTGTATTTGGAATTGTTCTGCCTTCCATTTAGTAAAAAAAACATGATGTATGTATGGTTGAATCAATTTATGAAAATTCTTTATAAATTTTGCAACAGGTATCTCATCTTCTACATATTCCAACCTTGTTGATTCTTTCCCGACTTTTTTTTAGACTTTATGTACTGGTATCTCTTACATTTTATCATCCTTGTCATGTCAGTATCTTCAAGTCTCAAAGGAAATTTAACCAAATCCCCACATGTTTGACAAGTTCCTCATATGCAATCTATTTCAGGTATTTCATGATCAATTGATTTGTTACATAAGATTGATGTTATGAATTGGCTTGGACGTTTAGGAAAATCATTTTGAGAACCACCACTTTCTTCTATCATCTTTCTAAACCCTTGGTAGTAGAGATCAAATTCAATATGATATCGACAACAACAAGTTTCAAAAGATTTATTTATCTTTACAAAAAATGGCTTTAATCTTTCAAACATTGTTTGTCCAATCTTAATGTCAGGATTTGAGTTACAAAATGAGAGATACAATTCATGTTGTGTGGTGTCCAACCAATGTTTTATGTGCTGGAAATATTCCTTAGGCCCAGTCCTCTTCTTGATAACATCTCTTGTATTTGGTGAAGGACAAGTATGATCAATCCAAAATGACATAACTAAGTTCGTAACTATTTCATTAATTCTATCAGACCAAGGAGCTCTACACATTAGTGCCCAAATGCCTTCCAATGTACTATCACCCAAATTGATTCTTCTTTTCAATTAGTGTGTCATTGTCTTCCTACTATACCCGATCTGAGATGAAAGTGAAGAAATTTGTCTTCTTTGGGACATGTTTTTATTTAAAATAGATGTCAGTATCACTCTTCTTGAAATGGACCTATTTTTAGATCTAGTTGTTTTTCCAATGGAATGCAAACCTTCCTTAACACTATCAACAATATTTTTTTGTACGTTACTTGATTTTAAATTTTTCAAACTTGCATCTACACCCAACAATTTTAATGGCTCTTTTAACTCATCTTTAAGAAGTGTAATTGATAACAGTTGAGTTTTTTCAAGTGTACCAAGATTCTCAAATTGTTTCATTATTTTCTTAGAATTTTTATTCAATGCCCTCTTCGTAATATTTATGGGTTGTTTAGAATAATCTCTCAATTTTTCCACATCCATTTCAATTAAATGATCTGTGCTTTTACGATTAATTTTTCTCTTCAACTATTGGAGTAGACTATCATTCACATATGTTTCTTGCACTTCCACTCCAAATAAAATAATATAAAAATATCTTAATATTTCATCTTAAGGGGACCTTCATGAAATAAGTATTTACAAGCTCTTGAACATGTCAAACCTATAATAATTTATACCCTACTGAGAGAAACACATACTTGTTTGACCTTGGGTTGATTCAACTTGGGATGCCCCTTGTCCAACATTTTCATCATCAAAGGCTGCATGTACACAACAAAAATAATAACTTCTTAATATGAAAGACAAAAAATGTATATTCACCAATAAGAGACTAAATCAAGATAATGAGAGAGAGAGAGAGAGAGAGATTTGTACTTGTTTGATATTATGAGAGTTATGCTTGTTGAGCTTGTGATGACCCTTCTCAAACTTCTGAAGGTTGGGCTTGTTGAGCTTGTGATGACCCTTCTCCAATTTCTGAAGGTTGGGCTTGTTGAGCTTGTGATGACCCTTCTCCAACTTTTGAAGGTTAGGCAACTTGTTGAGCTTGTGATTTTTGAGTATTTCCTACATGTATGAAGTATAAATTATTAAACAAAAACTTTTGAGTCTAATTGGGTCTAATTAAGTGCTAATTTATTCTAATTGAGTCTAATTGGGTTCTAATAGGTCATATTAGGTTGTCATTGGTCGTAATTGGTTGTAATTGGTTGTAATTGGGTCTAACTAGATTCTAATAGGTCATATTAGGTCCTACTTGGTCCTAATTGAGTCTAATAGGTCATATTAGGTACTAATTCGTCCTAATTGAATCTAATTGGATCTATTTGGTTCTAATTGAGTCTAATAGGTCATATTAGGTCCTAATTGGTCCTAATTGAGTCTAATGGGTCATATTAGGTCCTAAATGGTCCTAACTGAGTCTAATTAGTCTATAGTAGGTCCTAATTGGTCATAATTGGTCCTAATTGAGTCTAATTGGATCTATTTGGTTCTAATTGAGTCTAATTAGGTCCTAATTGGTCCTAATTGGTCCTAATTAGTTGTAATGAGTCATAATTGGGTTCTAATAGGTCATATTATGTCTTAATTGGTTCTAATTAGTCCTAATTGAGTCTAATTGGTCCTAATTGGTCCTAATTGAGTCTAACTGGGTTCTAATAGGTCATATTAGGTCCTAATTGGTCCTAATTGAATCTAATAGCTCATATTAGGTCTTAATTAGTCCTAATTGAGTTTAATTGGTCTATATTAGTCCCAATTGGTCCTAATTGAGTCTAATAGGTCATATTAGGTCCTAATTGGTCCATATTAGGTCCTAATTGGTCCTAATTGAGTCTAATAGGTCATATTAGGTCCTAATTGGGTCTAATTGGATTCTAATAGGTCATATTAGGTCATAATTGGTCCTAATTGAGTCTAATAGGTCATATTAGGTCCTAATTGAGTTTAATTGGATCTATTTGGTTCTAATTGAGTCTAATTAGGTCCTAATTGGTCCTAATTGGTCCTAATTGAGTAGATAATAGGTCCTAATTAGGTCCTAATTGGTCCTAATTGAGTACATAATAGGTCATATTAGGTCCTAATTGGTCCTAATTGAGTCTAATAGGTCATATATTAGGTCCTAATTGGTCCTAATTGAGTCTAATTGGTCCATATTAGGTCCAAATTGGTCCTAATGATGAACTACAACTAATTTAGAACCAGAATGAAGAATTTTTAATTCAATATTACTGAGGAGTTGATGATTAGATAATGCAAGATGATTAAATCATTATTATGTTGTCATTGATGTCAACTAGCTTGACAGTTGTTATCTTGTAAGTTACTATACTGACACATTTGAAGGAAGGTGAAAGAGATGAAGAACAGAAATATCTACATGAGGAAGATGTATATGATAGATGAGGATAAGGAATACGTTGAGTAACTTATTCATGAGTCTATGACTTGATGGAATTGATTTTATTATATTGCATTCATCTATGATGAAGAATAGAGTTGAAAGACACAAAGCAGTGTTGTCAGTAAATAAAGCATTTCAGTATAGACCAATGAAGTGTAGTGTATACCGAGCATAGAATTAACCAAGCTTGTGTTCACTGATGCATTTCCTTGTTAACCAAGAAAAACAAAAAGGAATTACATGATCAGTTTAGCCGATAAAGTGATGAGTTGTAAAGTGTATGAAATCAAGGTAACAGATAATGTTTGTTATGAAGATCAATGGCTAACATAAATCAAAATGGATCTAATGGAGTAGATTGAAATGTGTTACTGACACTTCAGCTGAGGGAGCTTAAAGAGGCAAAATCTATGAATATGATTAAGCAAAAAAATTTGATGGAGGAAAAGAAAATGATTTACTCGTCTATATAAGAGACATTGGTTTCATTATGAAAGTATGCCAGAAGAAGAATATACTGCAAAATTATCACATGGAGAAGTTTTCATGCATTCTGATCATACTGGTTAATAAGAACCAAGCTGAAGAATAGTTACTGAGCTATAGAGAGTTATTACCGATGGATAGTAAGTTGATACAGTATTGAATCTAAAGTGTTATATTGATCAGAAATATTTGAATGAGCTAAACCTTGATCTGTAAACTACAAACTAAAGTTGTATTTAGGCAGATAATCTACCGTTACATATTTAACCATTGTACATAGTCAAATATCTTAACCGAGTGGACTATGAAAGTCTTTTGATGTTTCATTCATAGAGTGAACATTGTTATCCTATCAGCCCTAGAGTGACTACTGGTTGGATGATAACTTCTGGTCTTAAATCCTCTAACAAGGTCACACCTAACAGTGTGATTGTAAACCTTTAATAGGGTTGGGTCTTCACCAACCTCACTTCATAATAGTGAACAATTTTGGGTTGCCGGTCCCAGGTGGTTTTTCCCTTCATAAGGTTTCCATGTTAAATCTCTTGTGTTATGTGTTGATTGTGATATTTATGTGTTATCATATTTTCTATATTACATGTTAGATTTGATTGGTAACTACTATAAAGTTTCGACTATCAATCGATAAATACACAGATAGTGAAAGTATTATATGTTTACCGACCTGTAGAAGTAGTAGAATTTTTTTGGATTATACATTTTGATTTGGGGCACTGGATAACTAATTCACCCCCCTCTTAGTTATTCTAAAAATTGGTATCAGAGATTCGGTTGCTTAGAACAGAGTTTTAAGAACTTCAACAAAAAGGTCTCAAGATGTATAAAAGGGAAGTGCCAAAGCTAAACAAAGATAACTTCATAGTATGGAAAAGTTGGATGAAGTTGCACATATCTAGGATTGGGGATTCTACACTAGAACTCATGGAGAATGGCTACATTGAACCGACACTAGTTCCCCTGACTCTTGATCAACTGAAGGATAGGCATGAAAACAATATTACTATGATGGAACTTGTTGCTGCCTATACCGATGCTAAATTTAATGATATCAAGGAATGTGATACTACTAAGAAGATATAGGACAAGCTTACTCTAATATACAGTGGAGATGTGAACATCAAGAGAGCCAGAGAAGAAATCCTAAGAGGCAGATTTGATGATACGAAGATGAAAGAAGGTGAGAACATTGTGCAATGCACAAATAGACTAAAAGAGGTAGTACATGGTATTAGAGCATCTAGTGGAACTATTGATGATGAAACAGTGATAAGAAAGATTCTCAGAACAAGGGCTCAACAATTCATGAAACAAGGGCTACATCCAACCTCACCCTTGACACTCTGATCGATAAGCTTACAACCTTTGAATTGAATAACTTTGACAACAATGTTGTATTTTCTATTGAATTCTCTTTCATGTCCTCTTTGAAGATTGGTAAGTCTAGTAGCAAGAATGATAAGAATAATGACAGTGATAGTAATACCAATGATGAAATTGATGAGCTTGAAGCTCTTATGGCTAGAAGATTTCCCAAAGGTAAGGGAAGATATAGAGGCAAGTTACCTCTAGCATGTTTTAATTATAAAGAAGTTGGCTACATTGTTGCTACATGTCCGAATAAGAAAGATGATGATAGATGCAAAGAACGATCTGAAGGAAGCTATGGGAGAAGAGTTAACAAAGGCTACCGACACAACAACAGAGATAGCTGAGATAGGTATGACAAAGGGAAAAAGGTATGTTACATAGCCGAAGAATTTCAATCTAAATCTGACACTGATGATGATGTAGAAGTAGTATTTGTTGTTATGAAGGATGATTCAGAAGAAGAAGAAAAAGATGAAGAGACAGCACTGATCTCTAAGGTAAGAAGAAATGATACATGGATCATAGACAGTGGCTACACACATCATATGACTGGTAATATAGAGAAATTTGATCTAATTGATGAATATAATGGTGGATCTGTAAGGATGGGAAATGATGCACCCTGTATGGTGAGAGGTAAAGGTTCGATGATGATTGATGACAAAATAAAAGGTGAAAATACATACTGGGTAGATGGACTGAACTACAATTTGATAAGTGTGGCACAACTGAACAACTCAAGCCATCGACTTACTTTTGAGAGTACAAAGGTAAGAATCTATGATGATGAAGGAAAACTTGTTGGAACCAGTACACAATCCAGAGGTAATCTATTTTATCTTGATATTGATCAATCTTCTTGTTTATTAATGAAAGATGAAGATGCATGGTTGTGGCATAAGAGGTTATGTCATGTGAATTTTGATAACATGGTCAAGATTAGTAAGAAGAAGAGAGTTAGAGGATTGCCTAACTTGTCAAAACTGAATCATGCTATGTGTCATGAATGTCAGAAAGGTAAGATGACTAAGTCCAATTTTAAAAGTGAAGACTACTCAACAAATAAGATACTTGAATTGGTTGATACCCACCTATGTGGTCCTATGAGAACTCAGAGCTATTATGGTGATAGATACTTTATTCTTTTTGTTGATGAGTATACTAGAGAGATGACTGTTATGTTCCTGAAAGAGAAATCAGAAGCTTTTAAGCTGTTTAAATGGTATAAGGCTAAGGTAGAAAAAGAGACTGGAAAATAAATCAAATGCTTAAGATCTAATAGAGGAGGTGAATTTATCTCTAATGAAATTACTAATTTCTTCAATGAGAATGACATTAAGACATAGGTCTTTGCACCGAGGACACCTTAGCAGAATGGGATTGCTAAAAGAAGAAATAGGTCAATCATTGATTGTGCTAGAACACTGATGATAAGGAAGAATGTTGCTCAGACATATTGGAGGGAAGCTGTTAGCACAATTGTATATGTGCTTAACTAAGTACAACTGAAGAAGGACACCAACCAGACACCTTATGAGATATGGTTTGGACACAAACCTATAGTATGTTATTTCAGAATTTTTGAAAGCAAATGCTTCATTTTGAAAGATGAGAGAAATGGGAAATTTGATTCTTAAGGTGATGAAGGAATATTCTTAGGATATTCTACTAAGAGTAAAGCATAAAAATGTCTGAATAAGGTTACAAAAAAGATGATTGAAAGTACTAATGTTTGTGTTGATGAGTTTGATGACAAGAACACAAAAGAAAGAAAGGAATCGAAAGAGTATGGTAGATTCACTTACATTGAATTTCCTTACTATCTACCGAAGTCGCAACCTGTGATAACCGGTCAGCAAGAAAATAACCTCGAGGAATAGGAAAGGGAAATCGACCAACAAGCTGATGCTACGAAGCAAGCAAATGAACCTGAACAGGATGAACAAGAAAGAAGAAACTGAGTACTAGCTAGTTTGATCAGAAGACATCATCCTGAGACAAATTATTGGAAATAGACATGCTAGAATGTAGACAAGAAGCAAAACAAGATAAGGTACATGCTTAGTTTTGGAATTTGGACCAAACAATGTGAAAGTTGCATTGGAAAATGAAGAATGGCTTAATGAAATGAAGGAGGAAATAGAACAAATAGAGAAAAATAAAACTTGGTCCTTAGTACCCCAACCTAAAGATAAGAATGATATCGGTGCTAAGTGGATATTCAGAAACAAGATGAATGAAAATGGTGAAGTGACAAAGAAATAAAGCAAGATTGGTATGCAAGGGATATACAAAAGAAGAAGGCATTGATTATGGTGTAACATTTTCACATGTTGCTAGATTGGAAGGAGTTAGAATGTTACTTGCATATGCTACACACAAGAAATTTAAAGTTTATCAAATGGATGTGAAATCATCATTTTTGAATGGTATACTTGAAGAAGAAGTCTACATATAACAACTTGAAGGATTCATTGATCCAGACAATAGAAACATGGTATGTAGATTACACAAAGCTTTATATGGTTTGAAGCAAGCACTGAGAGCATGGTATGAAAGACTGCATACTTACTTGTTAAGTATTGGATTTGTAAGAACTAGTGAGAACAACAATTTGTACATGAAAGGTGATACTGATGACACTATTATTATTGCTGACATTTTTGTTGATGATATTATTTTTGGAGGTCAAGATCATGTATGCAAATCTTTTAATGATGACATGAGGAATGAGTTTGAAATATCTATGTTCAGAGAGATTAAATTTTTTCTTAGATTACAAGTGATACAATAGAGTGATGGGATATTCATCACACAGTCCAAGTACATAAAGGAAGTCTTGAAGACATTTGGCATGGAAGATGCTAAACCTATGGGAACACTGATGGCTACTAGAAGTAAATTGACAAAGGAAGATGAAACTACAGAGGTAAATCAGACACTTTACCAATCCATTATTGGTAAGATCATGTATGTAGTTCATAGTAGACCAGATATAGCACATGTTGTGGGAATTGTTGCTAGATATTCTACTAATCCTAGAGAATCACACATGATTGCTCCTAAAAGAATCTTAAGATATCTGAAAAAGATAGAGGATTATGGATTATGGTATCCTAAGGAAGGTAAGTTTGAGCTGAAAGTTTACACCGATGTTGATTGGGCTGGAAATGTGGATGATAGAAAAAGTACCACTGGAGGAGCATTTTTCTTTGGTGAAAGACTTGTAACCTGGACAAGTAAAAAGCAAGCTTCTATTTCTCAGTCTATAGTTGAAGCAGAGTATGTTGCTACTGCTACTAATTGCTCAAATATTGCATATATCAAGCAAGTGTTGGAAGGAATGAATGAGGTAATCACTGACCTAGTGATCATATACTATGACAACACAAGTGCAAATAATATTTCAAAGAATCTTGTGATGCACTAAAAGACAAAGCATATATCAATTAAGTATCACTACTTAAGAGAACAAGTGCAAGAGAAGCAAGTAACGTTAGAATTTGTTACATCTAAAGAACAACTTGCAGATATTTTTACAAAGTCTCTACTGAAGGACACTTTTGAATATTTGAAGACTAGACTTGGGGTCCGTCCCCTATCTATCGGTCACTAATATGATCTGGATGTTGCATCAACTTAATCTTATCAGAAGATCTTTCATGTTGATGCAACATAGTTCACACTTTGGATTTTGTTCAAGGTTGTGATTAAGTTTGAAGAACTGAGACAAATTGGGATATTAGTATACTAAGATATAGAGGAAGTAATGGACACCAGAGAGTTACTTAGCTACTACAAGAGCTGATTATTTATTTTTTCTTTGGCATTGTTGTCAAAGGGAGAGATAAATAATATGAAAAGAAAAGGAGACACCGATGAGAACTATCTAAGGGAGAGTTAATGTGGAAGGAACTTGAGAACTGAAAAGGTTATATCTACATAATGACAAAGTTGTATTTTATAATGTTGTTTGAGTGACATAGTGATTAAACATATTAAGCTAGGGAGAGCTTACACTACATAGCATTTGATCATAGAGTTGTAGAAGACATGTTTGGTATGTGTATGGTACATTTCATATTACTTGAGTTGCCATCAATGGGAAAGGGAGAGATTAGTGAGCTACAACTGATTTAGAACCAGAATGAAGAATTTGTAGTTCCAGATTACTAAGGAGTTGATGATTAGATAATGCAAGATGATTAAATCAGTATTATGTTGTCATTGATGTCAACTAGCTTGACAGTACTTATCTTGTAAGTTACTATACCAACACATCTGAAGAAAGGTTAAAGAGATGAAGAATAGAAATATCTACATGAGGAAGATGTATATGATGTTGGAAATTAGGCTGAGTTGGTTACATAGATGTTTTCATTATGCAAACATATGATCCACATGAAGATCACATAGGTCAGAGAGTAAGTATGACAGAGCCCATTGCAAATTTGTCTAAGTGTGTGACAGTGTTTTACCAGTGAAACTGGACACAATTTTTGTTTGCGACCTTGACGGGAGTAAGTTCAATGTTTCTACACTTGAACATAGACTCTATGATGTCTATTAATCACCCATCTCATAGTGCAAGTTAGTACAACATGTACGGAATTAGTTATGATATTTTTATCGAAGACAATGTGAAGCCGATAGGACAGAATATGAAGACAGAACTAGTAAAGAGTTAAAGGATTATTTTGTTTATCAAAATAATGACTTAACAATATAAAGGGAAGACATCCTAGATGTTAACTCTTGGATAAAGCTATTGATATAAATGAAACTATAATTGTAACTGTAAAGAGTAATAAGTAGCAAGCAATTGTAGTAGTATGATGCGAGGTTTATGAAGCTTATGTAATAGCGACAATAAAAGAGCAACGAAGTGATATTGATGCAAGTGGTATAAGGTTATGTACCTTAACCCATTTTGTAATCAATGTATATTGTACATTACTTTTTTGGGCAGTGGGCTCATCTGGTAATCACATTTTGTACTAAAAATCCTAACAGGGTTGAGGCTTCTAACAAGGCCTATAGTCCCTTAATCAGGACTGATACACTATATGCTTGTAATAGACTCCTAACAGGGTCAACATCCTTAACAGGATAATTTTGATTAGTGGATCTTTGTGGGTACCATCCCCACCAAGGTTTTCCCTTGGCCAAGGTTTGCTCGAGAACAAATAATGTGTTATGAGTTCTTTATTGTTATGCATGTTGTTTAGCTTCTTATGTTATGCATGTATAAAGATAATCTATTATATCCATAATTGGGCAAAAGTTAAAGTTTGTAGAAAACTGATTCACCCCCCTCTCTTAGTATTCCCTATTTCTAAAAATTGGTATTAGAGCTTAGTTACTCAGAAAATAATCATTCAAGGAAAGCCTAGCAGCTTGAGTAAGATCTCTATGGATATGGATCAACTAGAGAAGAATCTTGAAGAAGCTCTTGAACAGATTGACTTGCTTACAATTGAAAAAGATACTTTCAAAAGAAAGTATGATGATGCAAAGAACTTCATTGAGAAACTAAAAACCAAATTGGAGGATCTGAGATCTGAAAAGGAATCCAAAGTTCTTATTGAAGATTGTGATGACAATTTGGAAAAAGAAAATGAGATCCTTAAGCATGAACTGAAGATAGAAAATTTGAAGCTTAGTTTGAAAGATGGAAATTGCAAAAATGAAGTGAATCTAAAATTTGAGAATGAAAGTCTTGTTAGAAATAGGGAATACTGAGAGGGGGGGTGAATCAGTATTCTACAAACTTTATCTTTTCCCCAATTATGGATATAACAGATTATCTTTATACATGCATAACATAAGAAGCTAAACAATATGCATAGCAATAGAAATAAAGAACTCATAACACATGATATGTTCTCGAGGAAACCCTAGCCAAGGGAAAACCACAATGGGGATGGTACCCACAAAGATCCACTAATCAAAAGTATCTTGTTAAGGATGTTGACCCTGTTAGGAGTCTATTACAAGCATATAGTGTATCATTCCTGATTAAGGGACTATAGGGCTTGTTAGAAGCCTCGACCCTGTTAGGAGTTGTCAATACAAAATCTGATTACCAGATGAGCCCACTGCCCAAACAAATAATGTACAATGTATACTTATTAAAAAAATGGATTAAGGTATATAACCTTATACTTCTTGCATCAATATCTTTTCATTGCTATCACATTTTCATCATATCATTACAATATTACCAAATATCTCTTTTTCTTCTTCTTACAATTACATATTAAATATATACAAGTTATTAAGGATAATAACTTTACATGGTCGGCTTCCATATATCTTTATCCAAGATTTAACATCTAGGATGTTGTCCCTTTATATTGTTAAGTCATTATTTTGATAAAAAAATAATCCCTTAACTCTTTACCAATTTTGCCTTCATATTTTGTCCTGTCGGCTTAACACTGTCTTCGGTAAAAATATCATAACTAATTCCATACATGCCATACTGACTTGCACTCTAAGATGGGTCATCATTTGTCATCATAGAGTCTATGTTCAAGTGCACAAGCACTGAACTTACTCCAGTTAATGTCACAAACAAAAACTATATCTTGGTGCACTAGTGAAAACACTATCTTACGCTTAGACAAATTTGCAATGTGCTTTGCTATACTTGCTCTCTAACCTATACAATATTTATGTGGATCATATGTTTCCATAATGACAACATCTATGTACTCACTTCAGCCAAATTGCCAACAATCTCCCCCTTTGTCATTGGTGGCAACATATGAGAAAATTGGCTAAGTGTAAAAGTCAAAATCTCAAAATTGTATCAAAATTGTAGCCATAGTATAAAATATGTATACTATCCTTATAAATCCTCAAAATATAATCTCTAATACAATTCTACCCCTAAGAGTATCAATCCTTATCAAATATATCAATTTTCTGCTCTAATATCTCTCCCCCTTTGACAATAATGACAAAATAAGGTAGGGAGGATTACAAAATTGTATCCCAAAAAGATTATACCTTCATTTTCTTATTGCAAAGCTAGTAGGCTTGCAACACAATTTGAAAAATCAGCTTTCATAGCTTCTATCTCCTTTTCCCATGAATTCTTGATGGAATCTGCCACATTGAGTAATGTGCTCAGTCCATAAGCTGCTATTTGACAAGCTTGGAGGTTGTCAAATTTGAATTTTTGAAAGGATGTCTTAGCTATAAGACATTCTTCTAACTGCTCTTCAATGATGCTCAACTTCATAGAGATGCATTCTCTCAAAAGAGTGAGTCTCCTCATTTTTTTGTTCCTTTGATCTTGCAATATTCTTATTTCATCATAAAGCTTCCAAACTTTCTTTTTAGCATCACATACCTTCACATTGGGTCTAGAAAGAAGGTTACATTCATTCTGAATCTCAGCTTCCTTCAACTTGATCTTTTGTTCCTCTTCTACTGTCAAAATCTCTGGTTTTGTACACTATATGTACAATGATTTTCCTATCTCCAAATATTTCCTCAAGTTCTTGATACAAATATCAAGACTGCTAATATCATTCTTGATATTTTGACTGATGTTCAAAAGCATTTCAGCTTCATAAGCTGCTTGAGCTCTCACTTTTGCAATATCAGATAGGTCAGTGAATTCATTGTCAAAAGTGCTCATTACCTTCTTAGCTTTCTCCAAAGGGTCTGCCTCTATGATTTATGTAGTTATAATGCTTTGTAACTTCTCAGTAAGGTCCTTCAGATTCCCTTCAAGATTCTTGACTTTCTTGTTCTTGCCAATGATTTTATTCAAAGAAGTGATCAATTCCAACTGATCATCATCATCAACTTCCTTTCCTAAATCTTCAAAGAAAGATCCAATTTCTTTCTTCTTTCCAGTCTCAGGAGTAAGACTGATGTCTTCTTTGGTAGGAATGGGTGCTTGAATCTTAGTCTCCTTAGGTTCTTCACTGATAGATTGAGTCTATTCTGCTTCTTCAGTTCTATCTAGTTCATCAAGAGCCGAATTGGCAACAATGTTTGCTAAGTTCTTGAATACATTGTCATCAGTATCCAAGGTGACCTTAGTACCTTCTATATTCATTGTTTCATCTTCAATGTTAATAGCTAAAGGAGAAGGAATATCCTCTTGTTCAGCTTCAATTGCTTGCTCTACTACAACCGATGGCTCTCCAACATTTTCTACCATGACCTTGATTATTGCTTGCTCTCTATCTGAATTAACTTCTTCATATCTACCTCCCATAATCAAAATGGTTCTCCTTTTCATTCTCAAATGGATTCTTAAGGCCTTCAATATCTGCTTCAAGTGTTCATCATCTCTCACATCACAAAGCTTCTTCACAAGATTCTTTCTGATATTAATGTCTTCTTCAATTTCTCTCTGGTTTCTATTTACAATTTCGGTAGACAACTCATCAGGTATTTGACCTTGAATAGAATCAAATTTCTTTTCTACCAAAATCATATTCTTCACAATAGCATTCTCTATTTTTAGTCTTTCTGAATAATCATAAATTTATAGTACTTGTTCATTTTAGTGAAATTTCCATCTTGTATGATTTCTTCATTTACTCTCTCAACTCTTAGTTTTCATGCCTTCTTCTTAACTATAGTGTCATCATCCTTTATTTCTGCAATTTCTCTTGGTACTGGTTGAAATAAAGTCTTATGTCTCTTTCTTGGTCCTGTAGAAATTTCTTTCATTCTCTTGCTAGTTGTGGAGGAAGTGGATCTAGTTATTACTTGTTCCTTTTTTGGTTCCTCTACTTTCACCTTTACTTTTGTAGGTTCTTGCTATACTACACTGGATGACAAGGGTGGTACAATCAAGAATTCTTTCTGTCCAATATCCCTGATTGTTGCTGCTATCTATTTTGCTATTAAGAATTCTTGTTTTGACATTCCTAAATCTTTCAATATCCTCCTAATAGTGTTGTCAACTCTCTTCTTAGATTGCTTCTCTTCAGTTATAGATTTTTCCAAGTTGAAGTTCTCTTCAAAAGTTCCAAATTTTTTGCATTGAGTGTCCAATTTACATTTAAGTAATTTGCCAACATATTCTTCTATTTCAGCCTCAGATATCTCATAGCCAAGAGGGTGTATGAACTCAATTCTAGGTTCCACTGCTTAAATATAGGTAAAGTCAGTGTCAACCATGAAACATATATCATTTTTATACTTCTTCACAAGTGACTGTGGAATTCTTGATCTACTAGTTACCATGTTCTGAAATGTCTTCATTACTAACATAGCACTCTCATTTACTTTGTCAATAACATGACTCAAATATACTTTATTTATCCTTTCCATAGCAATTTGTCCATCATTCCAATCATTTGCAATGGTGTAGAGAGATCTTCTCAATGAGTGGAAAAACATGTTAGAAATACGAAATACTAAGAGGGGGGTGAATCAGTATTCTAAAAACTTTATCTTTTGCCCAATTATGGATATAATAGATTATCTTTATACATGCATAACATAAGAAGCTAAAAAATATGCATAGCAATAGAAATAAAGAACTCATAACACATGATATGTTCTCGAGGAAACCCTAGCCAAGGGAAAACCCCAGTGGGGATGGTACCCACAAAGATCCACTAATCAAAAGTATCTTGTTAAGGATGTTGACCCTGTTAGGAGTCTATTACAACCATATAGTGTATCAGTCCTGATTAAAGGACTATAGGCCTTGTTAGAAGCCTCAACCCTATTAGGAGTTGTTAATACAAAATCTGATTACTAGATTAGCCCACTGCCCAAACAAGTAATGTACAATGTATACTTATTACAAAAATGGATTAAGGTATATAACCTTATACTGCTTGCATCAATATCTTTTTTCCACTCTTGCATTCGCATCATATCATTACAATATTACCACATATCTCTCTTTCTTCTTCTTACAATTACATATTACATATATACAAGTTATTAAGGATAATAACTTTACATGGTCGGCTTCCAAACTTTATCTTTTTCTCAATTATGGATATAACAAATTATCTTTATACATGCATAACATAAGAAGCTAAACAATATGCATAGCAATAGAAATAAAGAACTCATAACACATGATATGTTCTCAAGGAAACCCTAGCCAAGGGAAAACCCCAGTGGGGATGGTACCCACAAAGATCCACTAATCAAAAGTATCCTGTTAAGGATGTTGACCCTATTAGGATTCTATTACAAGCATATAGTGTATCAGTCCTGATTAAGGAACTAGAGGCCTTGTTAGAAGCTTCAACCCTGTTAGGAGTTGTCAATACAAAATTTGATTACTAGATGAGCCCACTGCCCAAAAAAGTAATGTACAATGTATACTTATTAAAAAAATGGATTAAGGTATATAACCTTATACTACTTGCATCAATATATTTTTGCTGCTCTTACAATCACATCATATCATTACAATATTACCACATATCTCTTTTTCTTCATCTTACAATTACATATTACATATATAAAAGTTATTAAGGATAATAAATTTACATGGTCAAATTCCATATATCTTTATCCAAGAGTTAACATCTAGGATGTCATCCCTTTATATTGTTAAGTCATTATTTTGATAAACAAAATAATCCCTTAACTCTTTACCAATTCTGCCTTCATATTTTGTCCTGTCGACTTAACACTATCTTTGGTAAAACTGTCATAACTAATTCTGTACATGGCATACTAAATTTCACTCTAAGATGGGTCATCATTTCTCATCATAGAGTCTATGTTAAAGTGTGCAAGCATTGAATTTAATCTAGTCAATGTCGCAAACAAAAATTGTATCCTGGCACACTAGTGAAAACACTGTCTTACACTTAGACAAATTTGCAATGTGCTCTGCTATTCTTTCTCTCTGACCTATGTGATCTTTATGTGGATCATATGTTTCCATAATGACAACATCTATGTACTCACTTCAGCCAAATTTCCAACAAGTCTAAAGACTAAAAATAAAGGACTGAAATCTAAACTTTCTAAAGTAACATCTGAACTTGAGAAAGTCAATTTGTAGTATGATGAACTTGAAAAATACAATAAGATTGTGAAAGGTGAACTGACTCAATCCAAACAACAACTTGAAAGGCTATATTCAACTAGTGAGAAGATTGATGAACAAATATCTTATCAGAAACCATTCTATGATAAGACTGGTCTTGGATTCAACACTTTTAAAGCAAATGATGAAGGCAAGGAACCAGATCTGAAGATATCTAAAAGCATAGATGAGAAGAAGCCTAATGAGATCAACAAATCTAAAGACACACCTAAAGAAGAAGAATCACCGAAGCAAGATGAATCACCTAAAGGTATGCAAAGAGAATTCAAAGGTAGATGTTATGCTTGTAATACTATTGGTCATATGAAGAGAGATTGCACAAGTAAACAATTTAAACCTCTTAATGGTTATTGTTACAATTGTCATGGTTTTGGACATAGAGCTATTGAATGTAGGAAACCTAAATTTATTGAGAATAAGGATGGTAGTAGAATGTTTAGGAATACTAACAATGCAGATAAGAAACCTAATGAAGATATGAACAGAAGAAGTGTAGTATGTTATAGATGAAACAAGGTTGGACACATTGCTAGAAACTGTAGATCACAAATCAATCAACCTGGACCAAGATATGGAAACAATAGAATTGTTTGTCAGATATGCAACAAGATTGGACATACAGCAAGGTTTTGCAGAATGAACAATAGAGTTTTTCATCCTAATCCTAACCCCAAGAATCATGCAAGAAGAAATGAAGATGCTAGTAACAGTCAGAAAGGATGCTATAGCAATTCAGATGAAGTAAAGTTTACCAAAATCATAGATCAAGGAGACATATTCAACATTGAAGGTAATCAGGAAGGTGAAGTATTGAAAGGTAAGAATGAATCTTTACTTGACCTATCTCAAAGTACTTAATTTATGTAAATTACAGTAGAGTAGGAACTTAGATTTAGTGTAGAAGTAGATATATGATGAATTGAGTCTTGCGTAGTTAATGCAAGATAGTTTATGATGTTCTAATGCTATGGTTAAGAGCACAAAGAAAAATATTATGTTTTGCGAGATCGCAAGAAGTTTTAAGTTTTGCAGGTTAGCATAGATAACTTTTTGGAAATAAGCAGTAAAAGAATTGAATGCGATGTCAGATGTAAGTGAGATTGAATTAATAAAAGGTTATGATCAGTATTATTTGATCATCAAAGTGAATTCAATTGTCAAGGAGATTAGAAAGCAATGATTGGAAGCATTTTGCAAGGATTTGGACAAGAATTTTGTGCTAAATCTACACAAGCCCTAAAATCATGAAATTAAGGTATTTTACTTGACAAATCTTTGAATTAGTAAAGGCATTTTGAGAAATCATGGATGTTTCATTAATTCACAATGTCAAAGATAAGAATAGACCTAAAATGGAAAGGGAACCAGTAGAACCCTTGGAAGAATACCCTAGGTTTGCATTGTCATCCGTACCAAATGGATTTTTACATTTAGAGAATGTCAGAAGTTATCTTGGATGCAAACTAGAGACAGTAAATGATAGTGATTTCATAGATGAGTATCAGAAGATTTACAATCAGGATATGACACTGAAACAAGATTTTAAATATTTGGAACATAATGAAATTGTTAAGTATGGATTACAATATGAATTTGATAATGAAGAATGCACTAAGATTATTTTGAGTAGAACTCATAATGGAAAGTTTTGGCTAGAGGATAGAGTGATAGATATTATAGTTGATTTGATTCATGAAGTCACTAGATTATCTAAGACTAGAGCTATTCCTTTTAATGAGAAAAATAGTCATTGACAACACAAATTCATCCTATAATGGTAGAGGAATTGTGATTAGTAAGATCAAACAAGGTGATGTGAGATACTTATGCAAGATCCTAACTACTAAGTTTTGTGCTAATTCAAGAGAAGATGACATGGCAGCTAGAATGGTACATGCAGCCTATCTTATGTGTGTTGACAAGGTACTAGTTGATATGTGTGAAATTCTTAGAATTCAATTGTTTGAGAACTTGGAGAAGATCAAGAAAACTAAGTATACACAGTTTAGGTTCTCATCCCTGATCACATACATGTTCTTTCATCTTTTGAGAAGATTTCCTTACACCATAGGAAATGATTGGAATGATGGACAAACTATAATAGAAAGGATTAATGTAGTATATAGAAAACATGTTATTGATAATGTTAATGAGAGTGAAATACTTGTTATTAAGACATTTCAGAATATTGTGTCTAGTAGATCAAGAATCCCTAAGTCTCTTGTTGAAAAATATAAAGATGATATATGTTTTATGGTGGATACTGACTTTACCTATATTGAAGCAGTAGAGCCTAAAACAGAATTCATAGACCCTCTTGGCTATGAAATATTTGAGCTAGAGACTAAAAAATTTGTTAGTAGGCTACTGAAGTGTAAGTTGGACACTCAGTGTAATAGGTTTGCAACCTTTGAGGAGAACTTAAACTCCACAAAGATTCTAATTGAAGAAAAATAGTCTAAGAAGAGAGTTGAGAGCACCATTAAGAAAATCTTAAAGGATACAAGAATGATAGAGAGAGAGTTTTTGGTAGCAAATAAAATAGCAACAGCAATCAGAGAGAGTGGACAAAATGAAGTTTTGTCTATCCCTCCTTTATCATCAGTTGCAGTGCCACAGGAAGAACCACAAGTAAAGGTGAAAGTGGAAGTACCTGAGAAGGACATAGAAACAAAGATGTCTACTAGATCCACTTCCTCCACACTGAGAAAAAGAGTTAAGGAGAGTGCTACTGGACCAGGAAAGAGGCATAAAACTCTAGTGTAACCAATACCAAGAAAGATTGCAGAAGTTAAAGATGATATCACTACTAAGAAGAAAGCTTGGAAACCAAAAGTTGAAAAGATTAATGAGCAGATTATTGAGAATGGTGATTTTGCAAGAATGAATAAATATTATGATCTTTATGATTATACTGATAGAATTAATCTAGAGAATGCAGTTGTGAATCATATAATCTTGACTGGCAAGAAGTTTGATACTATTTAAGGATAGATACATGATGACTTGTATAATAAACTTCTGAATAGGAAGAAGAGAACATCAGATGAAGAGGCAGCTATCAGAGAAAAGCTTGTGAGAAAGCTTTGTGATATAAGACGTGAAACATAATTAAAATAGATCATGAAAGCCCTTAGCACCCATCTGAGAACCAAAAGGAGAGCAATTCAGATTATGGGAGGCAAGTATGAAGAAGTAAATTCTAAGACAAAACATGGTATTATCAAGGTTATGGCAGAATATGTTGGGGAATCATCAGTTGCAGCAGAGCAAGCAGGTGAGAAAGTACAAGAGTGCATTCCCTCTTCTCCAGCTATTAATATTGAAGATGAAACAATGAATGTAGAAGGTACACAAATTACCTTGGATACTGGTGAAAATGTATTCAAGAATTTGGAGAACATTATTGACAATTCGGCCTTTGAGGAACAGGAGGCTACAAAAGATGAAGAGATGACATAGACCACTATTGTGGAACCACCAGTTACAGAAGAACTAATTCTCATTCCCACCAAAGAAGATATCAGTCTTACTCTTGAGACTGGAAAGAAGACTCAAATCGGATCTATGATTGAGCATTTAGGAAAAGAAGTTGATGGTGATGATTAGTTGGAACTGATTACATCCTTGAACAAAATAATTGGTAAGAATAAGAAGGTGAAGATTCTTGAAGGGTGTCTGAAGGAACTAACTGAGAAGTTACAAAGTACTGTAACTACACAATTTTTAGAAGCATACCCTATGGAGAAAGAAAAGAAGGTAATGAGCACCTTTGACATTGAATTCACAAATTTAGCTGATATTGCAAAAGTGAAAGCACAAGTAGACTATGAGGCTAGAATTCTTTTAAACATCAGTTAGTACATAAGCAATGATATCAATACTCTTGATATCTGTATTAAGGATTTGAGGAAGCACTTGGAAATAGGAAAATCTTTGTACATACAGTGTACAAAATCAGAAATGTTGACAGCTGAGGAAGATCAAAAGATAAAATTGAAGGAAGCAGAGATTCTAAATGAAACAAACCTTCGATCTAGTCCCAATGTGAAGGTCTGTAATGTTGAGAAGAAAGTAAGGCAACTTTATGATGAAATCAAAGTTGTGCAAGATGAGAGAGATAGGAAATTGAGAAGATACACTCTTTTGAGAGAGCATGCTTCTATGAAGTTGAGCATAATTGAACAACAATTGGAAGAATGTCTTTTAGCAAAGACATCTTTTCAAAAATTTAACTTTGAAAACCTCCAAGCATGTCAAATTGATTCTTATGGATTGAGCGCACTACTTAATGTGGTAGATTCCATTAAGAAATCATGGGAGAAGGAGATTGAAGCCATGAAGATAGATTTTGTCGATTGTGTTGCAAGCCTACTAGCCTTGCAATAAATAAATTGAGGTATAACTTTTTGTGATATAATTTTGTGACCCTCCCTACCTTATTTTGTCATTGTTGTCAAAGGGGGAGAGATATATAGAAGAAAATTGATAGTATATGATAAGGTTTGTTACTCTTATGGGGAATACTATATTAGAGACAATAATTTTTTTGAGGATTTATAAGGATAGTATGTATTTTATACTATGGCCACAACTTTGGACATTTTTTGAGATTTTTGAGTTGTACACTTAGCCAATTTTCTCATATGTTGTCACCAATGACAAAGGCGGAGATTGCTTGCAATTTGGCTAGGTTGGTTACATAGATGTTGTCATTATGGAAACATATGATTCACATGAAGATCATACAGGTCAGAGAGCAAGTATGATAGAGCGCATTGCAAATTTGTATAAGTGTGAGACAGTGTTTTACTAGTGAACCTGGACACAATTTTTGCTTGCGATGTTGAATGGAGTAAGTTCAGTGCTTGTGCACTTGAACATAGACTCTATGATGTGTATTGATCACCCATCTCATAGTGAAAATCAATATGACATGTACAGAATTAGTTATGACAGTTTTACCGAAGACAGTGTTAAGTCAACATGATAGCATATGAAGACAAAACTAGTAAAGAGTTAAGGGATTATTTTGTTTATCAAAATAATGACTTAAAAATATAAATGGATGACATCCTAGATGTTAAATCTTGGATAAATCTATTGATATAAATGTAATTGTACTTATAATTGTAAAGAGTAATAAGCAACAAGAAATTGTAGTAGTATGATGCAAAGTATATGAAGCTTATGTAATAACGATAGTAAAAGAGAAATGAAGTGATATTGATACAAGTAGTATAAGGTTATGTACCTTAACCCATTTTCTAATAAGTGTATATTGTACATTAATTTTTTGGGTAGTGGGCTCATCTAGTAATCACATTTTGTACTAAAACTCCTAATAGGGTTGAGGCTTCTAACAAGGCCTATAGTCCCTTAATCAGGACTAATACACTATATGCTCTTAATAGACTCCTAGCAAGGTCAACATCCTTAACATGATACATTTGATTAGTGGATCTTTGTGGTTACCATCCCCACCGGGGTTTTCCCTTGGCCAGGGTTTCCTCAAGAACAAATAATGTGTTATGAGTTCTTTATTGTTATATATGTTGTTTAGCTTCGTATGTTATGCATGTATAAAGATAATCTATCATATCCATAATTGGGAAAAAGATAAAGTTTGTAGAATATTGATTCACCCCCCCCTCTCAAAATTCCCCATTTCTAACATATGACAGATGAGGATAAGGAATACACTGAGTAACTTGTTGATGAGTCTATGACTTGATGGAATTGACTTTATTATGTTGCATTCATCTATGATGAAGAATAGAGTTGAAAGAGACAAAGCTGTGTTGTTAGTAAATAAAGCATTTCAGTATACATCGATGAAGTGTAGTGTATACAGAGCATAGTATTAACCAAGCTTGTGTTCACTGACGCATTTCTTTGTTAGTCAAGAAAAACATAAAGGAATTAAATGATCAGTTTAGCCGATAAAGGGATGAGCTGTAAAGTGTATGAAATCGAGGTAAAAAATAATGTTTGTTATGAAGATCAATGGCTAACATAAATCAAAAAGGATCTAATGGAGTAAATTGAAATGTGTTACTCACACATCAGCTGAGGGAGCTTAAAGCTACAAAATCTATGAATATGATTAAGTGGAAAAATATGATGGAGGAAAAGAAAATGATTTACTCATCTATATAAGAGACATTGGTTTCATTATGAAAGTATGCCGGAAGAAGAATATACTACAAAATTATTGTGTGGAGAATTTTTCATGCATTCTGATCATACTGGTTAATAAGAACCGAGTTGCAGAATAGTTACCAAGGTACAGAAAGTTATTATCGATGGATAGTAAGTTGATACAGTATTGAATTTAAACTGTTATATTGATCAGATATATTTGAATGAGCTGAACATTGATTTGTAAACTGCAAACTAAAGTTGTATTTAGGCAGATCATCTACTATTACATATTTAACCATTGTACATAGTCAAATCTCTTAACTGAGTGGACTATGAAAGTCTTTTGATGTTTCATTCATAGAGTGAACATTGTTATCCTGTCAACCCCAGAGTGACTACTGGTTGGATGATAACTTCTAGTTTTAAATCCTATAATAAGGTCACACCTAACAGTTTTCTTGTAAACCTTTAACAGGGTTGGGTCATCACTGACCTCACTTCAGAAGAGTGAAAAATTTTGGGTTGCCAGTCCCAGGTGGTTTTTTCCTTGACAGGGTTTCCACATTAAATCTCTGGTGTTATGTGTTGATTGTGATATTTATGTGTTATCATATTTTGCATATTACATGTTAGAATTGATCGGTAACTACTATAAAGTTTAGACTATCAATCGGTAAATACACAGACAGTGAAAGTATTATATGTTTACCAACCTGCAGAAGTAGTAGAATTGTTTTGGATTATACATTTTGATTTGGGACACTGGATAACTGATTCACCCCCCTCTCAGTTATTCTAACACCTAATTGATCCTAATTGATTCTAATTGGTCCTAATTGAGTCTAATAGGTCATATTAGGTCCTAATTGGTCCTAATTGAGTCTAATATGTTATATTAGGTCCTAATTGGATCTAATAGGTTGTATTAGGTCCTACTTGGATCTAATAGGTCCTAATTAGTTCTAATATGATCTAATTGAGTCTAATTAGATCTAATTGGTTCTGATTGCATCTAATTAGGTCCTAATTGGTTCTAATAGGTCATATTAGGTCCTAATTGGTTATAATTGAGTCTAATTACGTGCTATTTGGTTCTAATTGATTCTAATTGGGTGGACTAATAGGTCATATTAGTCCTAATTAGTAGGTAATAGGTCCTAATTAGTCCTAATAGGTCCTATTAGGTCCTAATAGGTCCTAATCAGTCCTAATAGGTCCTAATTAGTCCTAATAGGTTATATTAGGTCCTAATTAGTCATAATAGGTCCTATTAGGTCCTAATTGGTTCTAATTGAGTCTAATTGGATCTAATTGAGATGAATTAGGTCCTAATTGGTTCTAATAGGTCATATTAGGTCCTAATTGGTTCTAATTGAGTCTAATTGAGTCTAATTAGGTGCTAATTTATTCTAAGAGGTCCTAATTGGTTCTAATAGGATCTAATTGAGTCTAATTGGATCTTATTGAGTCTATTTGGTCCTAAGTGAGTCTAATTAGGTGATAATTTATTCTAATTGAATCTAATTGGGTTTTAATAGGTCATATTAAAGGTCCTAATTCAATCTAATAGGTCATATTAGGTCCTAATTGGATCTAATAGGTCCTAATTGGTTCTAATAGGTCATATTTGGTCCTAATTGGTTCTAATTGAGTCTAATTAGGTCCTAATTAACTTTCTAATTGGTCCTAATTGGTTCTAATTAGTCCTAATTGGTTCTAATTAGTTCTAATTGAGTCTAATTGGTCCTAATAGGTCCTAATTAGTTCTAATTACTTCTAATAGGTCCTAATAGGTCCTATTAGGTCCTAATTAGTCCTAATATGTCATAATAGGTCCTAATTAGTCCAAATAGGTCCTATTAGGTTCTAATTGGTTCTAATTAGTTCTAATTGGTCCTAATTGGGTCTAATTGGTCCTAATTGGGTCTAATTGGTCATAATTGAGTCTAATTAGGTGCTAATTTATTATAATTGAGTCTAATTGGGTTTTAATAGGTCATATTAGGTCCTAATTGGTTCTAATTGAGTCTAATTAGGTGCTAATTGGTTCTAATTGATTCTAATTGGGTCCTAATAGGTCCTAATAGGTCCTAATAGGTCCTATTAGTCCAAATAGGTCTATAGTTAGGTCTAGTTAAGTCTAATAGTTACAATATCACATTTACATGAACATTAAGACAAGTCTTGACCATCAACTTAAAATATCTAGAGAGAAACATCTTAGACATACCTTGTTTCCGATGATGATATCTTTTTCATGATTCTTCATGTAGTCTTTGTTCAGTCTCTTCTAAATAATGTCGTGTGCTTTTGTTTAGCCTTCTCTTTTTATTTCCCATCACAACTTAGAAAATTATTCCATGCCAAAATGTCTTCCTTCTCCTAAATGCGAATTATTTTACAGCTTTCAAATTTATGAAATGAAAAAAATATACATTTATTTATACCTAATCTTTATTAACTGGAAATACCACCAAAAAGGTTGACATAGGTTTATATCAAAAGTCAAAGTTAACTTTCGATAGAAACTAACTGACTTTCTATCGAAAGTAGTTTAGTAATGACTAAAAATTGCTTTTTTTTTTAAAGTACTTTCAATCGAAAGTCAAAAGTTTTGATCAAAAATACTTTCTATCAAAAGTGCCTGGTTTACGCCATGGTTGCAAGTTTTGAAGAAATTCTGAGAATTTCATGGCTTCGGGCCTCAAGCGCACTGATCAAATGGAAGTATAAGAAGATGTCCTTTTGCATACAACAAGTACTTGGAACTAGCCTTTTAACAATTATATATTTGACTATTTTTAAATTTATTATGTGTATGGTTTTTGATGTTAAATGAATGTAGGTTTTTTTATCAAATATAAACCTCTGAGTTTGACGTTCAATGAAAAATAGTAAAAAAATGATTTTTTTTTTTGAAAAATAGCAGTGCCCTCTGTATTTGAGTCTACTTTCTATTAAAAAAAATATTGAAATTTGATAAATACACCATAAGTTATAAGCTATGTAGTCAAGGTATGTCAAAATTATGGTTTAGTCAACTTCAAACGTTAATAAAATATGCAATAATAGTGATAATGTCATCAAACCAATTGCATGCCCTTTGTATGGATCTTACAAAACTAAATTTGAAAGAATCACATTCATATCTATTTTACAAAAAAAGTTATGCTCTATGAAAACAATGTTACTATTTGAAAATGACATTTTCAACACCATACCAGTTTTCATGGGAGAAAGAAAAAACTATTCAAATAAATTCAAAAAAAATAAAAATATATATATTTAGAATCTAGATAGAAAATCCTAAAAGACTCTAATTTACTTCATCCTCCAATTTTGAATGGTTCAATGACAATATCCATCCGAATCTGAAATTTTTTCTCAAAATGTAGAGTTCAGTGTCCGTTCAGGCAAAAAAGTGTAACCCACTATTGTGGGTTCACCCACATAGGAGAATCCATTATACAAGAGAAACTAGTCAAGTATACCACTTTTCATCGCATCTCGGTCATTACAATTTAGGGAAGGTAAGGAACACACAAGAGGTTCAGTGTTGAGGACAACAAATGGAGCCATCGCAAGTTCCAAATAATGGCCATGCTCTAATGATGAATCACTTTGTTGCTAGGATTTAGAGATATCATTTGTATATTAGATAATTAGGTTAGCTATATCATTTTTTTTTCCAAAACAGTTATACCAACTCTTCTTCCTAATTGGAATACTTGCCATTGTCACTTGCAGTATTTTCTTCCACTCCCTTCTTTATCAGGACCGATGCTATACAACATAAGATATATCATTCTCATTATTGCATTGTAGACATTGATTGATTAAATAGTTTGTCATTGCTTCTTATTATCTTTTTTTTAGGTTTTTGGTTTTCCTTGTAGCATAGGCTCTTGGGTGCTTCAAAAATATATTTAGTGACTCCTATCAAATTTATCAAAATAGTTAAAAAGAAAAATACTTAACTAATTTAGGATTGAAGTATAACATATAACAAAATCTGAAAAATTATAAAATTAATAGAAATGAAAACACTTAGCTAATTTCAACTCTTGATCAAATAGTTGGGAAAAGACATTGATATTACATGTTCACCGTTACACCAATACAAGTATTTATGGGGTAACTATACATAAAGAAATAAAATAGACTTCTTTACCAAAATTAGATTAAATAAATATAACATTCAAAGTAGTCTAGTTTTCCTAAACTAGGGTTGAGATACAATACATAACAAAATTTACAAAATTAGAAATAAATAAAAATGAAAACACTTAAATGATTTCAATTCTTTCTTTCTTTTTTTGATCGGTAAAAGGCCAAAGCCAATTCTTTTTTATTAATAAAAATAAAATTACATGAATACCCTGCTCAGTGCAGGCGTTGGTAGGAAAGAGTGGGGTTGAGAAAATCTCCAGCCTTGCCTGGGACTATTAGTCTGGATTCTAATACATAAATATCATGGGCATACCCATTTCTTGATAGCAATAGAGAAAAAATGCAAGTCTAAAAGGAGACTTGTTATACAAATATAAACACAGGTTTATATGATTTAACTTTTGCATGTGAGTTTTGGATGACATATTTGATTTCAATGGTGATCTCCTTTGTAGCTTTTTATCAGGCATCTATCCTTTCACTTAGCTTCAAAATTTTTTTTTCCTGTAAAAGCTAAAATTCTTCCTCCCAAACTTGTTACTCAAATAAGAGGAGGTCATAGATTTATGAAATTCATGTTAACTTACCCTTTACCTGTATGCCTTAAACCTTTGTTGGGCTAGTAGCAGGGTTTTAATACCTATGACAGTGTTAGGAACAACACAATTTGCTACTAATATACAAGGTGCATAGGTTCATTTCATTTTAGGTGTATACCTTTGTATTTAATGATTGTATAGAAAAATTTAATGTAATCTATATAACATAAAATACAATAAAAACATCTAATGAAATCTATCCATCGGTCTAAAACTTCCTTTAAATTTTAGATTATATATGCAATTTCAAAGGTTAAGTTTGTCTTCACTGCTTCTTATTATTTAATAATCTTTTTTCTTACTACACAAAGTTCGTTCTTGTGCAATATGTTTGGATTGCTTAATTTAGTGAGAGGACACCCAAGACTTTTACACCTTGTATTATTCTGATTAAGATCTAATATTCCTCACTTTGTTTCTATTCTTTATAATTTTTGCCTTCATTTAGCCATAAGTCTAGCATCTCCCCCAGTTCCAATTTTGCTGGGAGTAGCATATCTGTTATTCCAACTTTGTCCAAATTCCAGTAGTTGTAAAACCAATCTTCCCTTTCTGGTTTGAGTACATGAACATAGGATAACAGGAAGACATTGTTTCTCTTTGTTGTTTCTTCAGCTTCTTCATGCTCATTTGACTCCTCTTTGGCGTACAAAGTTGATGATGAAGGGTACTGTATCTTCTTCTATTTCCCAAAAATAGGATGATCATCATAGCACTAAATAGCGTAGTCTATGTTTCCCAAGTATCTCTTCTTAAATGTCTCTATGCATAGTTTTCTCAAAACTTGTTCATGAAAGTCCCATGATGATATTACTGCCAAAAACTGTGAGGTAATATCTATGAGATTCCTAAATTTATCCTCAGAATTGATGAAGTGAACTCCTAAGATGTGTCAGATAACCCTAATCACTAGAGGATTACTTACTCTCACTGTCTTTTTGACATGTTTAGCCCTAATACTACCTACAAATGTCAATTGTCCTCTACTGCATGTGAGCATAGCTAAATGCTCCATGTTAATCTATACTTATGTTTATAATTTAGTATGATATATATATGGTGAAAATCAAAGGTGCATTATAGGGAGCTGAAAGGCTCAAAGTCATGAATAAGAATGCAATAACTTCCCGAGGAAGGCAAAGAGTTTTTAATATAATAATATTTGAAATAGTTAAGTTATTCTTATGATCTAACTAGGATACGAGTGTGAGCAATGGTGCCCCGTCATGACCTTGGGAGAAAAAATGACCATCTTATATACTAAGAATCCCGGAATCATTTTTGAGCTATCACTATCTCTTTTCAAGAATAGGTTATAATTTTATTACTTGCCTAGTCGTGGATGAATCTCTATTTTATAATATTTAGCGGTTACATGTAATTGATATTTCTGTTGTGATGGGGTCCGCTAATCTACCTCATTAAAATAATGCTAGTTACAATTTAATAGTGTAATTAGTGGTCGTTGATAATGATAGGGGTTAATGATCCTAACTGAGGTGCCTCAATGAACTTAAGAAAGCTAAAACGATAGTTCTAACATAATAAGACTAGCGAAGCTAGGGGCAATGATAATATATAAACTTGAAACTTGAACTTTGAACTTGAACCAAGCAGTTCAAAGTTCAAAGTTCAAGATCTTAATAATACATCTACAAAGGAAAAGTTGAGCCAATCAATACATAAAAAACCTAACCAAAAGACAATGGTGGGCCAAGAGGACAAAGATAAAACAATATTGAACTTTGAACTTGAGTAATCTAGTTCAAAATATAGAAAAATGAAGATAGGGGTAATGATGACATGATGACATAGCATTCTATATCATGAGTCTGAAAACCAGGGATGGAAGGTGAGGACGATAAAAACTGGAGAGAGATGAACCTAGCAGGGAAGACTTCTCAGGCCTGAGAAAAACTTAAAAGGAGAATCTAAAAAATTAGGGCTAACAAAGGCTGGGCCAAAGTTAATATTAATGTTGGAACTTGAACTTTGAACATGAATCGAGTGGTTCAAAGTTCACAGCTCAAGATTTTAAATATATATCTACAAAGCAAAATATGTTCTAAAATGTTACATATATGGATCAGTGCTAATGACTAACATGGGTTGAGGGGATAAGAATAAGACAATCTTGAGCTATGAACCATATTTATTTAGTTCCAAGTTTTGAATAATGCATGGTCTGATAGTATAGCAGTTCTGAAGTAAAACTAGAGAAAATACTCTATCACAACGAAGGCAGAAGCAGTCAAAAGTGCAAGGTATAGATCTAAAAGGGACAATATCAATGGGTTAGAGATGAGTCAATAAGTACTCCGGATATGGATGCTCTGCGCCTAAAGAGGAAAGAAAGAAAAAGCTTACTCTAAATACGGGTTGACCCTGACTATTCCTAGAATGACATATTCCTTCATCGTATTACCTCACAATGTAATTTTATATGAAGAAGATGTTCCTAGAGTTTATATCCTTAAAAATCCTAGTTCAGGGTTCTGAAATCTATAAGAAAGTGAGTAAAAGTACTACATCACTCCTATGAAACTTCCTATTAGTGTTGTGCTATGATGGGTTTCATATTTATTTTGGGTTTTGAACTTTGAAATTTGAAGCTTTTGCTTCAAGGTTCAAAGTTCAATATGATACTAATACCTCTGCGAACAAATCTCTATTTTATTATAACATCTATTCTTATGGTTGTGTACGGCCTACTCATAGAAGTTGTGACTGTGTTTGAAATTTGAAACATATACTTCTAATCCATAGTTCAAGTGAGTTATGCTTATCCTACCTTTTTTAGCATTAGGTTTTAATTTAATGTTATTATATTGAAATATATAGGTTTTCCATAACTTTTCAGCAATATTATTAATTTCCAAACTCTCCAAAATGGATATGAGATTCTGTTAGGATTGCTTACAATCATAAAATAGTTTATGAAGAATGTACTTTGAACCCTTATTTAATGTTCAATGTTTAATTTTCGGGGTGAAATAATGCCTTGATAGTATCAAGGCCAAATTGTCTAAACCTGTGTCTCTGATGTGATTGACAAGACTATAATAGTGGTGCCACCTCAGATCATTCCTTCCCTTATCAAAAGGAAGTGTGTGTGCCAGGCTATGTTCATTAATTACCATCGTAAGGTGATTTAATGGGTGTACTTCATGAGATGATATAGGGTGAAGCTTAAAAGATTTAACTCCTATACATGCTAAAGTTTTCTAGATCTGTTGTGAAAGCTGCTGGGGGTGATTCAAGAGCTGCAAGCTTTCTTTCTCGATATTCTATAAAACAACAAGTCCATACAAACCTTGGCCTTGATATTCTTTTGAACTTCTACATTCATAACAGATTTGTCTCCCTAAAAGATTTCTAAGGGATAAAAATGTAAAATGTCTACTACCAAAGTAAAATACATGAAGGAGAGTAGATTTTCCCCTATTAGTTGTAGTCTTCCTGAAATGAGAGATACCACTATAATGAGTGATGATGTTAATGAGATAGTTATCTGACTAAGGGGAATTGTAGGTGAGGCCATGGCTGAGAGAATTGTGGGAAGTGGTTTGCTCAAGGCTGCCGATTTTTTCAGATGTATTACCATGCCCTAAGCTGGTTGTGGAGTGTCACAATAGATATTGTATGGCCGAGAGATGCATAATGATAGAAAGTGGTAAGGTACTTGTCCATGTTGATAGGGCCTTCATAATGGCCAGCTTTTGAATTCCATCTATGGAAGTTTATGGTGATTGGAGAATCTCAAAGGCAATGGAGGATACTAAGAAAAACAAGTGGGAATACAGAAATAACATAGCTAGGGATTGGTTAATAAACCCAGAGAAGGTTGGCTCAAGATTGCCAAGGCCGCTAAGAAAGGATCATTTGTACCGAGAGGTAAGAGATATTATGGTGATGCTTAATAGGATAAGAGGAAATCCTGTCAATACAAACTGGGAGGATTGGATGTACATTTTTGTACAGGCTATCTTGGATGCAGGGTGTGCTATAGATTGGTCCGAGATAATCGCTGAGTAGCTTCATGAGAAATTATCTCAGCCTGCCTTAGACTCTCCTTTTTATATGACCTCATACTTATTTTATATACTAGCTATAAGTCAAATCTGGGATGGGCTACCACATGAGAATTGGGATAGGAGTGTGCCCATTTATGCTTACCATCCTCTATTGCAGAAAGGCCAATAGGCTAAGGGTTTCAAGAAGCTACACGATACCTTTTACTCCAAACTTTACTTTGAATTGAAGGGGATGCCTCATAGTAGAATGATGAATGAGGCCAAAGAGTTTGTGAAGATCTATGGGTGTTATTTTATTCAATTTCCTACCTTTACTTATTTGCGAGTTGGAGGCTTCAGCGATGCTCCTTTGAAGCTACCTAGATATTGTCTTGACAGGTGCATTCTTCTTGAAGTAGGTAGACAATTATTAATGGTAGAGAAGAAGTATAAAGTTAAGAAGGGGGTTGGGGCTTTTTTCCCTCTCAAGTTAGGGTATTATAAGTTTAGATTGCTACATGATTTTTCTTTTTTGGTTAAAGAATTAAAGGATATGAATTTCCAACCATATCTTACAAGGAGTTATTATGACAGTATGGGGTTTGTAGTGAGCCACTTTAGAGTAGATGCTACATTTCTTCATCAACCATCCCTTGAAGACTATTGGGAGGATTGCATTGATGAGGTAGAAGTGACTAAGAGATTGTGTTCCAGGTTCTCCCTCTGATAGATTGAAATTCTATAATTGCCTTTCAACATATGAGGGGTAAGCGAGAAAGATGATGATAAGATCGATGATAACAAAGTGAAAAAGGCTGAAATGGTGATCCGAAGGATAGATTGGATAGCAAAAGAGGAAGATAATATAAAGACACTGACAGAGGGAGTTTTCTAGACCACAAAGAAGTGGTTAAAAAACCAAATGGAAGAAGGCTTCCTCTGAATCTAAGAAAGGATTTAGGAGGAGTACAAGGGCTCATAGAAATGAAACCACCTCTATTCTAACTGATAAGAGTGAAAATTTTCTTTCTACAGGTATTACCGTGTTACCCAAAAGACCATCCAAATCTAGGGAAATTCCTATGAATAAGGGGATTATCATAGAGATGAAGAACAAAGGTTGTGGAGAAGCTAACTTCCCACTGTACATTGTGCTAGATATAGATACTGAAGAACCTTGTGCCAAGGGATATAAATTAAAAGCTAAAACTTCCATAATCAATACAAGTTCTGCAGTGGATAGTGTAACTACCAGACTCAAGGAACCTGATACCCCATGTACACCTAATGCCTCTACTATTATAGAGAAGATAGCCACTATAACTCCAAACTACATGGATCTGACTGTGAACCAGAAAAGAAATTTTGTGACTACTACACTCCCTGTTGGGGTTTTAGTCAGTAAGTATCTAGGGAAATTCCCTAAATCCAAGAAGCCTAAAATGGAGTCCGTGGTTGATGTCAATCCAATTACCAGCCATTGGATAGCAAAAATATATAAGCCTAAATCCAACAAGACCTGTGCTGAGGCCACCGAGCATTATTTTACTATAGATAAGGTGGATTTAGGGATCTCTTCTAGAGCTAGTGATTTGAAAATCCTAAATTCTACCAATAAGAAAATAACTCATAGGGTGATTTAAGATGCAGAGGATAAAGTTAAACTGAAATAGGCACTAGGAGAAATGGCAAGGTATATACACCAGCTGCAAAGTCCTGATTCTCAACCTCTGGCAATGATCCCCTCTAATCTGGATATAAAATCTCTGGATAATCAGAAGTTTCTGGAACAGGTGCAAAGAGAGAGATCCCTTTCAAGTGCATTTTATAACTGGATGAAAGAGGTGGGGGACATGGTTAATCACTTTTCCAATATCTATGAGGAAGTGTCTAATAAAACCCTGGATCTGGTCTCTGCTTTGGAAGCCAAAATCTGACAATGGGAGGGGAAAAGGGACAACATAGGGATAGATATATCTAATCTAGATGAAGCCTTCACATATGGCATAGAAAGGTTCCTTTCTAAAAAGGAGGTATCTAGCACTGACAAGGAGCTCTTATATGCTACAAAGTCTAATGAGGAGTGGCGGTGTACCTTGATTGATCAGGGAATCAGTGAATCTGATCAAGTTCTAAAAATAGTTAACTGCATTGGAGAAGTTGTAAGTAATCATGTAAATTGTATCTACAACCTAACTATCAGAGAGAAAATGATAGATATTGATGGGGTTAAGATGAGGGAGGCCTATGCTTTAAAGGTTCAAAGCATAAAGGATGCAAAGGAATTGGTGTCCCGAGACTGCTCCATTATCGCCAGGGTGCAGTCACTAATTTTGCTCAGTGAAGAACAGGTGAAGCTGCTAGAGACCAAATTGGAGCTGGTGCAGAAGTGTTTAAATGTTTGGGATCAGAGATTGAACCTAATTGCATCTCCAAGGTCCGAGCTAATGGAAAGGTTTACCATTGCATTTGAAGAGTGGTCTACCAAGCAGACACTTGAAGAAAGCTCCCACAATGCAGAGGCTTAAGAGGGCTTGTTTATTTTGTGTACGATGGAGAGAAAGCTTTCCTATACTTTCCTTGTTTTACTGCTTAGTTATGGAACAGTTTATTAATTTACTATATAAATTGCAATACTCTGCAAGAATTAGTATTCTATGTAAAGTAGCTTTGAATAGTATTTGTTGAACATACTTAATGAAATTAAGATATATGAAAGGTTGAGCTTTAAACTATGTAGTCTTTTGATATTTTGTTAATGCGAATTTGCATTTAATTTTAAGGTTAATCCTTTACTAATGATGATTATGCTTCTAAGAGTAAATAAAGAATCTAAAATATTCCTATTATGATTATCTAATAGGGGAATAATTTTCTAAGAATAAGTGGCTATTGAACTTATGGTATGTGGATATTAAATTATTTTAATTATGTTAATAAGTAGTAGGGGTATCCTCATAAGTGGATTAATCCTGTTGAGATATATCTAGAATATAGTTAAAGGAACTGAAGGGGATGGGGAGGTACTTGTATTGTCCCAGCAGGCTCATGGATTGCATATGCTATACTACACTAAAAGATTGACTATTTCTAAAGGAATTTAATGAATAATAAAATGTTGTCACAAGGCTAGGAAAATGGTTACGAGGTCTATCTACTGCAATTAGTATTCCATTAAAGTTACTCCCTTAGCTCCTTGATTTGCTAGCAAATCTACTTCTATATTTCCTTCCCTGTAAGTATGTTTGACTTCATACTCAGGTATAGTATCCAAGATTAGACATATTTCTTCAATCTTAGAGTTAAGGGTCCAGTTAGGTGTCTTCTTAGTTCTTATAGCATTAATGATAATTTGAGAGTCCCCTTCGATTATTACTTTTGAGATATTGAGTTTTTTACATATTTTAAGGCCTTTTAGGGCTGCCTTACACTCTGCCATGTTATTCGTAGTGGGGCTAATTGGGAAAGCAAATTTGTTGATAATTTCTTCCTTCCAATTTCTAATAATCCCTCCATTACCTACAATGCTAGGGTTGCCTCTAGAAGCCCCATCAAAGTTAAGTTTAAACCAACCCTCCCTAGGAGGTTCCCATTTTCAAGTAGCTCTATTCGATTTTGATTTAAGGCCACCTTTTCCATACAAAGGTGGGATATCTAATTTAGGCCATTTTAGCCTAATTTTGTTGTCCCAATGTTTAAAGGATTCCTCATAACTAATTTGTTCCCATAGTTTGCTATTAATTATTTCAATGATTGATGATTCTATTTTATTAATGATTGTTTTCCATTCAAGTTTTTGATTTGTGAATATCCTTCTATTACGTTCTTTCCAGACTTCCTAGACTAGGGTAGAGGGTGAGATTGTCCAAATATCCTTATAAGTTATCTTTATATAAAGATGGCCATGCTTTAAGGTGACTAATCACTTTGTCTGGTAGTGGAGCTTTCCATTCAAGACATTGTTGTAGCCAATTCCATCATTGTTGAGTATATGTGCAATTTAGAAGTAGGTGGTTGATGTCCTCTATATGGTTTTCACATAAGGGGCATCTAGAAGGACCTTCGAAGCCCAATTTTCTGAGTTTGTCCACCGTAAGGATTTTATGTTGCATGGAAGCCCATAAAAACATTCCGGCCTTAGGGAGACATGTTTTATTCCAACATAAATTAAGAGGGATGTCTATATTATCCAAGTTATGTTCTTGTACTATGGCCTTATATCCATCTTTTACTAAATATTCTCCATTATTAGAGCCTACCCATATGAGTTTATCCGATCTATTTTTGTGGGGGATTTCTCTATTATTGAGTATGTCTAAAAGTTTTTTCTTTTCTTTGTGCATATCAGGAATGCTGTCTACTTTACTCCATGTAGTTTCTACTTCAATGCTAGAATAATCTTTGAAATATTTACCTATAGTTTCTTTACATGTTTCCATAAAGTTTTGTGAGAAGCCCATCTTATTAAGAGGGGAAAAGCCAGCCCAGGAATCATCCCAAAATAGAGCTTTGTCTCCTTTACCTGTATCCCATGTAAGAAATTTGTTAATAATCTTTCTAGAGTCTTTCATGAAATTCCAGATGTGGGAGCCTTTTACATGCGACTATGCTCTAAAAATATTAATGGGGTCCACGGGATATATTTGTGTAATAAGATTGAGGCCCATTTTCTTTTTGATTCCTTAAAGAGTCTCCAAATGATCTTGGCTCCTAGGGCTTTGTTCTGCCATTGTAGATTCTTAATTCCGAATCCTCCTTGGGAGATTGGTTTGTACAGGTTGTCCCATTTAATGAGTGCTAATTTTTTCTCTTCTGTCGTGCCTTGCCAGTAAAAATCCCTAAGGATTTTGTCTAGACTACCTTTGATATTAATCGGCAGAGGGAGGATTGACATGTGATATGTTGGTATGGCTATCAAAACTGATTTAATCATTGTGGTTCTACCTACTTTTGTAAGCCATCTTCCTTTCCATGAACTATTTTTGTTTTGGACCTTTGTCAACACTTCTTTCCAAAGTTTGGAAGTTTGTGTGCCTTTGTCAAGGTCAATACCTAGGTATTTACATGGAAACTTGCCATGTTTATAACCAAGAATGTTACAAATTTTCTTTTCCATAATCTGAGGGGTATTGATAAAGAAAATCTCAGATTTGTTGGGATTAACTTGCTGTCCTGATGCCCTCATATATAAGTTTAGGATTTCTTTAAAGGCCCTAGCTTCTTTACATTTGGCTGTGCCAGGAAGAATCGTATCATCCGCAAATTGTTGATGAGTTATGTTTGGAATATTTTCCACCGCTTTATAACCTATGATTTTACCTTCAATCTGCTTCTTGGTTATCACTCTACCTAAAGCTTCTGCCATGATAACGTATAGAAAGGGAGATAAAGGGTCCCCTTGTCTAATGCCTCTAGATATGCCAAAAAAGCCTTCTGGTGAGCCATTGATAAGTATAGAGATTTTTGGAGTAGATATACAATTGAAAATAAGGTTAATCCATTGTTTGGAGAAGCCAAATGCTTCCAAGCATTTGCAAAGAAATCTCCAGTCTACCTTTTCATAAGCTTTTTGAATGTCTATTTTCATAAACATAATTGGTTCCTTAGTTAATTGGGCTGTATGCACTAGCTCTTGGGCTATAATAATACCATCTAGGATTGATTGATTAGCAACAAATCCTGTCTGTTCCTTTGAGATAATAATGGGAAGGAGAGTTTTGAGTCTGTTAGCCAAGCATTTTGATAAAATTTTATAAATGGTATTACATAGAGATATAGGTCGAAAGTCCCCAGGGTCCGTACATACATTCTTTTTTGGTATAAGTGAAAAGAAGGTGTTATTTATTTTAGTTAATATGGAGCCAGAGTTTCTTGTTGCTTCTACTACTTGCCAAACTTCGGCCCCCATAAAGTGCCAGCACTTCTTAAAGAAACTTGCTTGAAATCCATCCGGACTTGGTCCTTTATCTGGATGAAGTTGAAATACTGTGGTTTTAAATTCTTTGAGAGTGAGTTTTCTATTAATCACTTTATTATCTGCATCAGATATCAATTTTGGAATAGCTTGCAACATATCTTTTTGTGCTTTAAGATCTACAGCTTCTGTATTCTTGAGAAGTGAGTGATAAAAATGCATGAAAAGTTCTGAGATGTGACTTGGGTCCTCTAAGACTTGACCATTTTTATTCTTAATATTTTTTATTCTATTTGTGTTCCTTTTTACATTGGTGGTTTTATGAAATTTTTTTGTATTGTTGTCTCCTTTCAGCCATGATTCTCTAGATTTTTGTTTCCAGAAAATCTCTTCTTTTAATAAGATTGCATTGAGTTTAGCCATAAGCTCTTTTTCTTTGATGTAGCTAGATTCGTTCATTCCTTGTTCTATTAATAGTCTATTGTGATTTTCTAATTCTTGTTCTATTTGCATTTTGACTTTAAAAATATTGTTAAAATTGTTTTTGTTCCATTCTAAGACTTTATTTTTAATTATTTTTAGTTTAGCTACTAGACGGTACATTTTAGATCTTTCAACCATAATTTGGTTCCACCATTGCTCCAAGAGGCTAATGAGTTCCTAGTTTTGAAACCACATAAATTCAAATTTGAAAGGATTTCTAGACGGTTTGCAGCTTTCCGTAATGGATAATCTAATTGGGAAATGATCTGATCTAGCTTCAGGGAGGATCTCAGCACTTAATAAATGATTGAAGTTTTTGGAGTCACTGTTAATCATAAATCTATCTAATTTCTCTGCAATTTGGCTAAAGCCCAACCTTCTATTGTTCCAAGTAATATGCCATTGTTGGTGTTGATATTTGTTAAATGATTATCCATAACCCATTGGCTGAAATCTTTCTATGCTTGCAAAGTATAATGTGATCCTCCAAATTTTTCTTTGATATCTAAAATGACATTAAAATCTCCTCCTAATATGTTTATCTCTTCTTTGTTAAATTGCAATAGGGTTTGTATTTCCTGCCACACTTTTCTTTTCTCTTCATTCTGAGTAGGACCATATATGTTGATCAATTTGAATTTTAGTTTTGTCTTTAAGCTCTTGATTTCCATGACCATCCAATTACCGCTGCTGGCTATGGGTTGGGCTAGGACTTTTATGGGATCCCAAAGAATAGCTAAACCCCCGGATGCTCCTTTTGATGCTACGAATTCTGCTTTCCATATTCCTAGTTTACTACTAAATTTGATACTTCCTTACTAAGTTTAGTTTCCTGAATTATAATTACTTTAGATTCAAAGGATTTTAGATAGCTTTTGATAAGCCTTTGTTTGTTAGGGGCGTTTAGGCCCCTAACATTCCAAGATGTAACTTTCATTGATCGCTAGGATGGCTCTTCCCCTTCCCAATGTTCAGAATATCAAAAAGTTTATGTTGGTTATCTGCATTACCAACTATGTTCCTTAATTCATTGGTGGACTTCCTTCCTCTTTTCTTTTTATTCTTATTGATATTAGGGCAAGAAAGCCCGGCCTTATTTATGGCAATACCCAGCTATCTATCTTCATTTGTTATTCCAAATAAGCCATTAATAGATTCTTTTTGATTCATGATTATGTCTTTATTCAATGGAGATGTTTCTATAATATCCATTTGTATATTCTTCATCTGACCTTCCTGTAAGTTGATACCGGTTGCTCTATGATGTTTAGTCCATATGCTTCTAGAATGTTGTCCATCTTACATGGCATTTCACTATTTAGCACTTCCATTTCAATGGGAATTGAAAGAGTTGGTTCATCATCCTTTTGCTATAACAACATGGATTCATTTTATTCCTTTTCTCTATTCTTGATTAACTTTATCTTTTTTATCATAATTTCTTTTTGGAGAGATAGTTCTTCTTTATCACAAATCTCATCAATGAAAAGCTCCATTAGCTCATTTGTAACTATTTCACCTACATATTCCATTATTATTTTAATTTCTTGCTTACATTTTTCTACTTCATTTTCTTTTTCTATTTTTGCCATTATAATTGGTTTCAAGTTTTGATCTATATGGGAATCCACCTCAGCAATATCCATGGCCTAAGAAATATTGATGCCAAGTTCTCTAATTTCCTCCTCTTGAGGATACTGTTCCTTATAGTATACCTCTCTATTGAGAGTATATAATCCTTTGGACCTTACTTCTTGGTTGATATCTATCTATTTAACCATTTCAAGTTCATCATCGAGGTTTGGTGTTTGTAACTTACTGAGAGGATGTGTATCAGTATTTTCCGTGGGAGAGATATCATTATTGAATTCAATGTTGAAGCCTCCCACATAATCTGGAAAATCCACTTTAAGATTTTTATCATACATTTGATTATTTAATATTGTATTAGAGTAGAAAAGGCTATCCGTTTGTTCATCAGACTTCTCCATATAGTCTTCAATGATATAAGGTTCAATGACCAGAGAGCTATTTTTGAAGAAAAGCTTGAAAGGATTGATTGCTTTAAGTTTGAATAACATCTTAACAAAGACAATTTTTTCTGATTGACATATTTCTTTTTGAGCAGCACCTATATATATGCCCAGATTGTTACCTATAGTTTCCAAGATTTCTTGATCCTGACATTCTATAGGTAGATTTTTAAGTAGGATAGCTCTATCTACCCAAAAGTCTGGTAGGACTTCTGGTTTAAACAAAGGTAACCAATTAAATATAGTAAAGGAAGTATTTCTGAACTTAGGGCATCCTTCTACTAAAATCTCTTCTTTTAATTTTTTATTATTACATTCTATATAAATAAAGAAATCAGTGAGTATTGATATGCTTACCATTTTTTTCCATTGGGATTTAAGCCATGATGCTATTTCCCATACTGATGTGCCAACACCATTCCACCTACATATAATCCATAGTTCTGCACAGATACTTTGAGTATGTTCTACCAAACTATCCTTAATTTTCAAGTTAGTACAATCAATATTATAATTAGACTGATTTTTGGAAGTAATCCTAAACGCTTCTTGTCTTGTGTGAGGGGGAGAGTAGAAAGAGCTGATACCTTTGATGTCCTTGTAATTTGTTTCTAATCTTTTGGTGGGCAGATGTGTTTGTGGCCTTTTAAGCTTACTTGATGGGGTGCAGTGAGGAGGAATGTAGTGCTTCTCAGGTGCCAGTTCTTGTACTTTATTGATGTTTAGACTATCTCTGCTACTGGCTCGCTTGTGAGGTGGAGTATACACAGACTTTTGCTCTACAATCTTATAACATTCTTCATTTAGACTTTTTTCCTTTTGTTTTTTTATAAAATCCTTTAAGTGCTCATATGTAGGTTTGCTAGACCTCATATCTGGTTTTCTGCATTGTTTGATTTTATGACCGTATAAAAGGCAATTAAAGCAGTAACTAGAAAACTCAGGTATCGAAGGGCCTTTTGTAGCCAAAATTTTTGTTTGATCTTCCTGCTTTGTAAATTTGACTGTGGCTTTACTAGTTTGTAACTCTGGTTCAAACAACTTTGAGCAAGATGCCTGTGAGGATTACCTCTGCCTATTGTTAGGGATTTGAAAATCTTTATTATAGGCACATTTTGGAGGCGGAGAAAGTGGGGGTTTATGAGCATAATTAAGTGCTTCAAAAAAGTTGCTGAGGGGTAGTTTGAATGTATCCTTAATTTTCATGGATGAAGATCTGGAAAATTGCTTGGCCCTTTTAGCATTTTGTTGATAGGTTGGAGTCCATACATCCTTCGAATTAGGGTACGGAAACTCCCGTGGTGGTGCCCTAGAGATGCTTCTAGGGGAAGACTATGATTTATCCCTGAACCCAATAGGTGGCAATGACTTGTTTCTTAGGGCATATTTTGTTTTGCCAAAGAATGACATCTGAGCATCAAGCATAGAGGTTGTAAAGATCCTTGCAATCCGATGATGGCTGCCAAACCCTATAGGCCTACCACCATTTCCAGATTGCAGGGAATTGAGATTCGATCTCTGCTTCTTGTTCACTTTTTGTGGATCTCCAATCACAGACATGTTCGCTATCTAAAATTTTTGGGTTAAATGATTTCAATTCTTGATAAATAGTTGTAGAGTGTTTTGATTCTAACTTTTGAATGGTAACATTAATATAATGACTTGTTCAATATAAGAATAAAAAACTAATAAATCTTGAACATTTAATATTTTTTAAATTTAACAATATGATATAATTGATATTGATATATGTGAATGTAGAAATCAGATTAAATCAATACATAAGAAATTACAACTCAAAGCACAAAATTAAACTTATACTCTAAATATATATTTTAAAATCTTTTGCTATTTGAATCTAATAAAAAGGAAACAATATATAAACATGGAGAAATTGACTAAACCACAAAGCTCATAATCTCCTTACATTCTCCTAATTGAATTGATTCTAGGTTTACCATTAAACTAATATATTATTTGGAAGAGTTTTGAGTTGCACTAATGTATCCATGGACACCTGCAATACTCAAGGAAATCTGTTGTGGGGGCCGCAAACCAGAAAACTTGAGGTCGGTCAGAATTTATGAAATGTCCCCTTACTAATTTTATATGATATTTAAAGCCTCTAATCATATTATTAAATTAAACAATCAGCACTTTGAAAGATTATACAATTTGTCAATAAAACCCAAATCGGGTATGCTTGAAATAGTGCCAAAATCTTCACAGCTTCACATATTATTGATAAATATGAAAGTAGACATTTTTATAGAAATTTTTTCAGCATAAAAGCCTACAAAATAAAATTTCCAGATCTGTATAGATTTTACAAAACAGCTCCCAAATGAAGGACAAAAACAATGCTCAACGGGCACCCGAAAACAACACAAAATAGCCCAGAAACACCACAAAACACTAATAATTCATCACAAAAGTATAACCATGACCCAATAAATATATTCATCTCTATTTTAACATCAAAATAGCTACAATACAATAGCAACCCAAACTGATATGAAAAGCTCAACTGAAAACACCAAAATCTTACAAAAACACACCTGAAAACTCATAAATTTGCACTGTTCAGCACAAGGGAAAACTTTGCATGAGCTTGCACATGGAATGGCCTCAAAATACCATCCTTAGCCTTCCTATAAACTTTCAAACTCCTATCTTTGGGTCTCCTTCTCCACAGGTTTGGCAGCCTCTGAAGAACAACAAAGCAATGAGCAAAAATCAAGTTCTAGAATGAGTCCGAAATGCCTCTAAACCACTTTTAAAGAGGGCATAACCCTAACTCACGACCAAGAGGGGTGAATTAGACATATTTTAATAATTTTTAACATTTATTATTTCATTTTTTTCTAAATATTAGCCCCTTTTTCTGAAACTTTACTTTTTGAGCCTGCCAGACTTAGCAAAAGTTATTATTTTTAATTATTTGAAAAGGGGACATGACAAGTCCTCCCTCCCAAATATTGCTTGTCCTCAAGAAATGAAGGTTGAGATGCTTAAGAATATGTGATCCTTCCCAAGTTGCATCCTCCAATGGTAATCCTTTCCATTTGACCAAATGCTCTTTGATGCTCCTATTTCTCAATCTTTTCTCTCTTGTATCCAAAACCTCTTCTAGTATTAGGACTAATTTCCCTTCATCATCAAGAGGTGGTAATTCTGTAGATACTATGGTTTTCTGGCCTAGAACCTTCTTCAAGCAAGAGACATGGAAAATATTATGTATTTTTCTATTTGGTGGGAGCTCCAATTCATAAGCTACCTCTCCTACCTTCCTGATGATCTTATAAGGCCCATAGAACCTTGGCTTGAGCTTCTCTACCCCACTCTTCTTCAAGGTGCTTTTCTTATATGGTTGCAATTTGACAAATACCAAATCTCCCACATTAAAAGATCTTTCAGTCCTTTTCCTATCAGCATACAACTTCTATTGGTTCTGTGCATGTTGTAGATTATCTTTGAGGGACCTTATTATGTCTTGGCTTTGCTTAACAAAATCACTTGCTAGAGGTACTCTTCTATCTAAAAGTACTAGATCAACAAAGGAAAGGGCATCATAACCATAAAGAGCATGAAAAGGAGGCATACCAATAGACATGTGATGAGATGTATTGTAACAATACTCCCCTAGGTGCAACCATTTCACCCAAGCATGTTGCTGATTTGAAACATAGTTCCTCAAATATCCCTCTATCCATTTATTAACTATCTCTATTTGTCCATCTGTTTGAGGGTGATAGCTAGTACTAGGAGTGATTTTAGTTCCTACCAAATGAAAGAGCTCCTTCCAAAAAGAGTTGAGGAATCTATTGTCCCTGTCACTAACAATGTTTCTAGGCAAGCCATGTAACCTGAAAATTTCCTTGAAGAACAATTCTGCCACTTGTGATGCCTTGTAATCAGATGTGATGGGAAAGAAATGTGCATACTTAGTTAGTCTATCTACCACCACATATATGCAATCCTTACCTTGAACCTTGGGCAACCCAGTGATGAAGTCCATGGAAATACTTTCCCATTTTTGTTCAGGAATACGAAGTGGTTGCAACAACCCTACAGGAAAAATTTGCTCACTCTTGTTTTGTTGGGATACCATGCATTCTTTTATGTGTTTAAGGACATCCTCCTTCATACCCTTCCATGCAAACCGCTCTCTAAGTTGCCTGTATGTCTTGAAGTATCCTTGATGACAAGCCAAAGGTGGGTCATGAAAGGCCCTTAATATCTTTTCCTTAATTTTTTTATCCTGGCACTAAGAAGATCCTATTCTTGTAGTAAATCAATTCATCAACAACCTGGTACTTGTTATCATTCACTAACTTATCCAAAATCTTGGTGGCAAAGGAATCTTTAGCATACTATGAAATTATGGAGACTTTCCAATTAGCAGAGATAGATGTTAAGGAACACAAAGTGGGCTTTCTTGAGAGAGCATCAGCAACCACATTATTCTTTCCTTTCACATATTCAATATCAAAATCATAAGCTTGCAATTTTCTTACCCATTTTTGTTGATGATCATTCAAATCCCTTTGGTTCAAGAAGAACTTGAGTCTATTATGGTCTGTCTCTACAATGAATCTCCCACATACCAAATATTGTCTAAACTTATGAAGTGCATGCATGATTGCCAACATTTCCTTATCATAGATGGAGTAACCTTTCTCTGATTGATTTAATTTTCTTCTCTCAAATGCTATTGGATGTCACCTTTGAGTTAGGAAAGCCCCTATACCTTCTCCAGAAGCATCACATTCAACAATAAAAGGTAAAGAGAAATCTAGAATTGCGAGCACAGGGCATGAACTCATTACCTCCTTAAGCTTATCAAATATTTTTTGTGCATCTTCTGTCCAAATAAAAGCTCCTTTCTTTGTCAAATTAGTCAAGGGGGCAGCAAGCTGAGAAAATCCCTTGACAAACTTCCTATAGTAGCTACACAACCCGAAGAAACCTCTCAACTGTGTAAGATTAGTAGGTGGAGGCCAATCCAAAATTGCTTGAATTTTTTGTTGATCAACCTATACTCCCCTAGAACTTATAATGTGTCCCAAATATAGGATCTCAGTCAAACCAAACTCACATTTTGATAGCTTAGCATAGAATGATTACTGCTCCAAGATTTCCAAAATAGTGTCTATGTGCTCTAGATGCTCTTTCCATGTTGTACTATAAATCAAGATATCATCAAAGAACACCAAAACAAATTTTCGAAGATGCTTGTTGAATACCTTATTCATACAAGATTGGAATGTTGCTGGTGCATTAGTGAGGCCAAATGGCATAACAAGAAATTCAAAGTGCCCATAGTGACATCTGAAAACAATCTTTTCCACATCTTCCCTCCTCATACAGATTTGATGGTACCCTGACCTTAAGTCAATTTTTGAGAAGTATACAACACCATGTAACTCATCAATGAGTTCATATATGCACGGTATGGGATACCTATTCTTTATGGTCTTCTTGTTTAGATCCCTATAGTCTATACACATTCTCATTGTACCATCCTTTTTCTTGACAAGTACCACAGATGATGCAAATGGACTAGAGCTAGGCCTTATGAATCCCATGTCTAGGAGTTCCTTAATAGTTTTTTCTATTTCTTCCTTATAACCTCTTGGATGGCAGTATGGAGTTTTTATAACTGGTTTGGCACCCTGTTCTAACTCTATAACATGCTCAAAACCTCTATCTGGTGGTAATCCCAGAGGCAAATCATTGAAAACTATACTATGCTTATCAAGAATATTTTGAATTTCAAAATAGAAATTACCTTGATTCTTTGGAGAGCTTGTTGGATGGATTATGACTCTTACTACCCATACTACTTGTCCTCTTTGAAAATTCCTCTCCATCCTCTTTGCAGTGACCACCTTAGGTGCTCCATTCGATAAGCCTCTCAATAAGACTTCTTTCCCATTGGAATGAAATTTAAACTCCATAGTTTGATGGTTCATATAATAGCCTCCAGTAGAGTGCAACCATTGAACACCCAATACAATATCTGTCTCCCCAATGCCAACAACATAGAAGTCATCACATAACTCATAATCTCCTAAGGTCATCCTGAGTTGTTTCACCACCTATGTGCAAGGCATAGTGAATCCATCAGCTACCGTAACATTGAAACCCTCAAAATCTTCTACTTTAAGCCCTCTTTTCATGACAAATCCCTCATTAATAAAATTGTGAGTTGCCCCACTATCAAGAAGAACTATCAACCTTTGCCCTACTAGTACCCCTCGAATTCGAAAGGGATGGTATCTTGGGACTCCTGATAATGTTGCTAAAGTGCCATCCTTGCTGATTTCTTTTTCTTTCTCTTCTTCTTCCTCCTCCTTAGTGTCATGAAATTCCTCATGCTCATCTGAATCAGATTCTGAAGCAACTTCAATATAGTGCACTTGACCTTTCACCAAACATCTGTGTCCTGGAACCCATGGCTCTCTACAAGTGAAACAAAGCTTTTTCCTTCGTAGTTCACTCCTAGTCTCTTCATCTACCTTCTTTTTTGCTACATTTGTCACATTCTTTGGTGGCAGTGCTAGGAAAGTCTTTTTCTGAAAATTTCCCTTATGTTGCCAAAGATTTGGGGGTTTTTGATTAGTGACTGGTGTCATAGGCACCCAAGTTTCAAGCTACAAACTTCTTTTGATAGCTTCTTGTAAGGTTGAGGGTGAGAAAGCCTTAACCAAACCCTTAACAGAATCTTCCAAACCATCAAGAAAAAGATAAACAATCCTCTTTTCACTCATATTAGGTACCATAACAACCACTTTTTGAAATTCTTCTACATACTCATTAACTGATTTGGTTTGTCTCAACTTTGACAATTATTTAAAATACTCTTCATCATCCTTGAGATCAAATCTATCTATCACTCTTTGACTAAAATCATCAAATGTAGTTACCTGATCATGACCTTGAGTAGTCATTCCATGATACCACCAATCATAAGCTGCATCTTCCAAGTGTAGACTTGCGAATTGAACAGCATCACTCTCCTTCATGGGGCTAAGTGTGAAGAAGGTTTGTAATTTTTGTAGCCATGCTCTAGCTGAAATTTTATTTGTTCCATCAAAAGTAGGTGCTGTAAACTTGCTTATTTTATTTTTGAGCTCTCTTCCACTTATGTCCTGCTCCCTCCTGTACTCTTTCTTGGGCATCAAAGTGTTCATCATATCCACATATTCTCTAAAAGGAACCGAACTATGAAAGTCATCATCTAAGCCATTGTAAGTAGCTCTTAATGCAATCAAGTTACCTGTAACCTCTTCCATAGGACTAAGGGCTAGATTTTGTACTGGTGGCTCATCTGCAGGAAAGAAAATAGTTTTTGTTGATTTAGAAGGTGTGGGTTTTAGATTTCTTGGCTCCTCTGAAGTGCTCCCTTTCTCATTAGTAGATACAACTCCTTGGAGTTTTTTGTCAATAATTGCAAAGCCTCTCTAGTTTCTGCCAAACTATGCATTGTTTGCTTTTGAGTATTCTGGATGTCCTAGAAGAATTTTTTTGCCATCTCATCTGGATCATCCATACTTGTTCCTTCCTTGGATTTTGTACTTTTATTTTCAACTGGAGGTTTGATCAAAATTTCTTTATTCTTTTCTCGCTGCAAATATCTCTTTTCTCTTTCACTTAGTTGTATACAAACTTCTACAAACCCTCAGGCTGGCAAGATCATAGCTCTGATACCACTGAAATGTCCCCATACTGATTTTATATGATATTTAAAAACTCTAATCAAATTATTAAATTAAACAATCAGCACTTTGAAAGATTATACAATTTCTCAATTAAACCCAAATCGGATATGCCCGAAATAGTGCCAAAATCTTCACAACTTCACATATTATTGATAAATCTGAAAGTAGACATTTTTATAAAAAAAATTTCAGCATAACAGCCTACAAAATGACATTTCCAAATCTGTATAGAGTTTACAAAATAGCTCCCAAACGGAGGACAAAAACAATGCTCAATGGGCACTCAAAAACAACACAAAATAGCCCGAAAACACCACAAAACACTAATAATTCATCACAGAAGTATAACCACGACCCAATACATATATTCAGCTCTATTTTAACATCAAAATGGCTGCAATACAACAACAACCCAAACTGGTATGAAAAGCTCAATCAAAAACACCAAAATCTTACAAAAACACACTTGAAAACTCATAAATCTGCACTATTCAACACAAGGGCAAAATCTGCATGAGCTTGCACATGGAATGGCCTCAAACTCCTGTCCTTAGCCTTCTTGAAAACCTGCAAACTCCTATCTTTGGGTCTCCTTCTCCATAGGTTTGGCAGCCTCTGAAGAACAACAAAGCAATGAGCAAAAATCAAGTTCTAGAATGAGCCTGAAATGCCTCTAAACCACTTTTAAAGAGGGCATAACCCTAACTCACGACCAAGAGAGGTGAATTAGACATATTTTAATAATGTTTAACATTTATTATTTCATTGCTTTCCAAATATTAGCCCCTTTTTATGAAACTTTACTCTTTGAGTCTGCCAGCCTTAGCAAAAGTTATTATTTTTAATTATTTGAAAAGGGGAGATGACAATTTATTACTTTGTTATTATTGAAAATGGTATTTTTTGGGGTACCCCAGCATACCAGTATTTCAAACTATGAATTATATTGACATATTTGCATTGAGGCAAATAGCACTGACTGTTATACGGTAAGAAATTAATACTTTTGGAAACTGCACAGAGAATAGATTTAAAAGAGGTTTAGTAATTAATATATTTCTAGTCCTATGATTAAGATATATGTTCTCTCATATCTTACAAACAGGAAGAATCGGGAATGATTAGCCTTAAGTGCAAATGGATTCTGTATCCTTGTAATTGTGATTGTGTTAACAATCGAAAACATAACGCAATGGACATAGAAGCATTAAAAATAGATGACATCAAATTAAAGAATGAGATTATAAAGAATTTTGTTATGAATTAACAATCAATTTATAGAGATGGATATAATATAATATTAAAATATAGTTTATAGTGTGAAAATTGTAACAATTTATGTTTTGATTTTCTATTGAACTGTAATTGTTTAGTTTTAATTTTTATGTATATATAATCTGATTATGTTGGGGCCAAATTTCTCCCAATATCTAAATTGAAAAATTGTTGGGTCCAAATTTCTCCTATTAAGATGTAAATTGAAAAATTGAAAAATATATAAACATTAAGACACTTAAGTGATTTAAAAGTTAAAATAGTTCAAATATACTATATTAAATCACAAGAAATATATTATTTTTCAACTATTCTCCTAATTGATTAATTTTGACCCTTGCACTAACATTAAATTTCAAATTTCAAGAGTTACCGTACACTCCTATTGGACTTGTCGAATGTTACAAAATACATTACAAACAGGTGTATACAGCTTTCATTTGCACGGAAATGTACAACGAAATATGTTATGTGGGTACCTCAAACCAGAAAACTTAAGTTCCATCACAATTTATTGCATTATAATTGTTTAAAATGGTATCTTTTTAAAGACCTGGATGTGACAGTATTTCGAATTGTGTAATATATTGTTATGTCTGAATAGATGCAAACAGGACTGATTGTAATACACTATAAAATTATTATTTTTTGGAAATTGCAGAGAGATTAGACAGCAAAGAAGTTTCGTAATAAATCTCTCCATCCTTAGAATTAAGATGTATGCTCTCTGATTTCTTGCAGATTTGAGCATGGGTATTATTATTATTTGATAACACAAACATATTCTTAGATAAGATTCCCACTATTTCTTAACCACCGGATGCATGTCGTGAGAGCATTTGTTAAATATATATATCCTTCTATAATTCAATTCCAATTATTTATTGATGATGTGTTACAGTGCATTTTACTAAAATTAAATTTATAGACTATAAAAGTGACAGACTCAAGAATGCTTGAGATATAAAACTTGAGAAGAGAGGTCTTGATGTGAAGTCTATATTGTTTCGTGATGTCCGAACAAGGAGAGGTGGGTTTCTTATATATCTCTCATTAGCATTTTAGAGCTTAAAATACAAAAAGAGTCAATGGGATTTTGGATTTCCCTCTTAACTATTGAGACCCATTCTCGATTCAAAGTTTGGGGAATAGAAAAAATTGGTCACCCTATGCTTAGGAATAGGCCAACCAAGTCACCCTATTGCCCCCAAAAGTTTGGAAAACTGGCCCATGGGTCCATATTACAGAGAGAATATCACAATGAGAAGAAGAATCAAGGTTTGATCAATAATAATGAACATGGAATCTTGAGAATACTAAAATAGGACTTAATTGAGCATATAATTATAAGTGCTTATAATTTAGGATGGTACATTTAGCCCCCATTTTTTTTGGAGTATGAAATTACCTCACACTCATGGCAAATTAGATCAAAGCATTGGAAAAAAATTATCAATGTCTCGGAGACAAGGAGACACAAAACCTTGAAGTGTCTTAGATCCTCATCAAATCGAAAGCCAAGATAAAAAGAAAAAACACTCGAAAATGGGAAAGGAGACATGACCAAGCTAGCATAGTACCTTGATTTGACTTACTATGGGTCATAAAAAGAGGGAGATAGAAATGTCAAAAAGAGGATTAGGCCTAAGAAAAGTATCTTCTCCAAAGGAATATGCTAAGGTAATGCTTGGGGGCATGTTGTATTGTGATATAATGCATATGGACATGCATATGTTGTTGAATGTTCTACAAAGATTTTGATTGCAAGTTTGGTTGTCCGTTGTGTGCAAAATATGAAACAAGTAGAAGAGTGTATGCCCACCCCCACATTAAAGCAATTGCAAATGCCTTAATGGGAGAAATGACTTTAACAAAGCATATATGCATCCCAATGATGTTTTCACTATGATATGTCCAAGAAAGGACAAGTAGAGGGAACGGGAGCAAAATACAATTTAAGAGAGCACTAAGGATCTACTAACTTTGGGCTATGATCATATGATAACTCATGTATATCAAGAATTATGGAAAAATGAATTGACATCATTTGTCAAAGTTAGCAGAACAATGAGCGTAATGGAAGAATATGACATAAGAGATGCAAAAAAAGTATTTTTGGGTCTATATTGTGGAGACCATAAATAGTATATGATGGCTACTGCTTTGCATTGTACCTAATTAAACAACACAAAGAACATTTATGAAAAAATAAAGTGCACAACATGACATGTACATGACATATAGAAAGAATGAGATACAAATAGAAGAATACCATGATAGGTTGATTTCTTTGTCACCTTGAACCAACAGAGTGGAACAGGGGTCATCTAAAGAAATATAAAGATTACAGATAACAAGCAATACATCTCAGGGAAAGCGCATCATGGACAAACAAGCACATAGAAGAATCCACCGTACAAGAGGAACTAGTCAAGCATACCGCTTACCACCCCATTTGGGTCATTACAATTTAGCGAAGGTAAGCAACACGCAAGCAATCAAACATTGAGGACAACAAATGAAGCCATCACAAGTTCCAAACAAGTGCCACATAGTGGTAATAATATTAATACTAGAATAAAATATTAAATATTAAATAATAGTATTAGTATTAAAATAAAATATTAAATATTAAATATAACTGAAAATAGTATTAATAATAATAATGATGTTGAGAATCTATCAATTTAATAAAGTAGATTCTCAACTCTATTATTCATATTATAGTTTCTTATAATTATAGTAGTAATAATATATTTTTTAATTAAGAATTGTAATGTAGAATCAACAATGGGGACCATAAATATTAATCTTAAATTAGTTTTTATATTAATGAAATTATTTTGTAAAATATAAAAAAAAATTATTTATTTTTAATTATTTTATAAATATATTAATAATCTTAATTTTATTAATAAAAAATTTAATTAAATGATCAATAATATTATATATTTTTTATTGTAATAATATCTATATTATATATAAATTTTAACTTCAATATAATAAATATTTTAGAATATATAATAATTATAAATATAGTATTTCTTAAATGAATATACAACCTCCAGAATAATAACTGCAAAAGCAATTAAATAGATATCACAAATGTATCTCTCTTATTCTCTTGGATTCTTATATATAAACTATTCTTAGTTTTTAATTTGTCGAGACTGGTTCGAAATAATTCATTTAATCACTAGTTAAGACTAACAATCCAAAAAATGATGCAATAGTACTTGCTTAGCCTATCGGCAAGTACTAACTAGGACCATGCTCTAATGATGAATCACTTTGTTTTTTAACTAGGAACTACAAATACCATTTGTATATTAGATAATAAGGTTAGCTATATCAGTTTTTCTTCCAAAGAGGTTATACCACCTCATCTTCATGATTGAAATATTTGTCCTTAACACTTGCATTATTTTCTTCCACTCTCTTCTTTATCTGCACCGATGATGTACACCATAAGATTTATCATTCTCATTATTGTATTGTGTACATTGATTCATGAAATATTTTTTGGTTATTAGTACTTACCGATAGGCTAAGCAAGTACTATTGCAATGAGTTTTGCAATTCTTGTTTTAACTAGTTATTAAAATAAGTTGCATGGACCAATCATAATTTAAAATATTTTTTATTTTTTTATAAATTTCATGTTTTCAATAGTAAACATGCAATATTTTTAAGTTTATAAATTACAAAATTGATTTTTTGAGCATATGATTGGTTGAATTGATTTGAGTCTTATACACGAGTCAGAATTAAAAACTTGAACAATTTCATTAACAACAATACATAACTTCTTTATTAACAATTCATAGTTATTAACAAGCTTTAGAAATAAGAAATGATTTGTCTTTCTTGGAATGTTAGGGGTCTCAATAGCCCCTTAAGCAAAGTGATGTTAAACATTACATCTTTGATCAGAAGTTGGATATTCTTCTCATTGGAGAAGTCAAGATGTCTTTAAAAAAATTTGCCCCCCTAACTACCAATCTCTGGCCAGGTGCTGAGTTTCTCTACTCATAAGCTTTTGGTACTTTCGGGGGCATTGCTACTCTCTAGAACCCCAATACTATTACTGTAAAACCGCTTGCCTTCTCCCCAAACTTCCTTTTTATTAATTTCAGGAAAAAATAGCTAGTGTGGCACCTATTCAATATCTATGCCCCTAATACCTGGTCTGGAAGGGCTTCCATCTGGAAAGATATGTCCCTTTGGATAGACCAAAACACTTCTACTAACTACTTGGTGGCTTGAAACTTTAACACCCCTCTGTACCCCTTAGAAAAGTGCGGAGGCTTAATAGACTACTCTGATAATATGAGGGACCTAGTGGAGTTTATCTCTTACACTGGCCTCCTAGACATTGATCTGAAGGGAAACCCCTTCACCTAGACCAACAATAGGAAAGTTTTCCACCTCATACAGGTATGGTTTCACCATGTCCTTGCCACCTCTTCATGGGATCTCTGCTTGACCTCCACTTTGTCCCCCCTCTCTAAAACTACTTCTGATAATAACCCCCTCCTCCTTTGCTGGCGAGACTCACCAGGGATTGGACCATCCCCCTTCTGGTTTTAAATTATGTAGTGCTCTCATCCCTCTTTTCCTTACCAAGTGAAATCCTGGTGGGCCACTAATATCAAAGGCACTACCATGTTCAGAATAGCCCAGAAACTGGAGATCATCGAAAGAGAGGTCAAGGGCTGCAGTAAACACAACTTTGGTGATTTACACAAAGAGAAGGAGCTTACAGAAACCTTAGAATCCCTCCAAGCCCAGCTAGATATTGGAAATTCCTCACCCCAGATATAGGTGGAAGAAGAAACGGCTAGACACAAATGGTAGGAAACTCTAAAAAAAGAGGAAATCTATTGGAAGCAGTGATCCAGAATACAGTGGCTTACTGAAGGAGATAGAAACACAACCTTCTTCTACAGATCTGCCAGCAACCACAAAAGAAGAAACACTATCAATACAATTAAGGATGAGGAAGGGAATGAAGTTACTAGGAAGGACAAAATCAATCAGGTTGCGACAAACTATTTTAAGGGATTGTATTCAAATACTGGACATATGTGCTCGATCGACACCCAAAATCAACTTCTAGAACACATCCAATGTGTTGTTAATCATAGTGATAATGCTCAGCTCATTCAACATGTGTATCATGAGGAGGTTAAGGTGGCAGTCTTTTCTATGGGTTCCTATAAAGCTCCAGGACCTAATGGCTTCCCCCTAGCCTTCTTTCAAGAATATTGGGATATTGTGGGACTAGATGTTACCCGTGTTGCCAAAGACTTCTTTAGAATGAGGAGTCTATTAAGGAAACATAAAAAAACCTATATTGTGCTGGTCCCTAAGAATGACAACCCCACCTCTATGCTGGACTTCAGGCCCATCGGTCTTTGCAATACATTCTATAAGATCCTCACTAAGATCCTAGTCAATAGAATGAAGCCCCTCCTAGATAAGCTAATTAGCACTACTCATAAAGGTTTTGTTCCAGGAAGGAAGATCCTTGATGCAGCCATTTCCACTCATGAAATCATCCACTCCGTGGATAGGAGAAATGTTCCAGGTATGGTCTTCAAACTTGATATCTCTAAAGCCTATGATAAAGTTAGTTGGTCTTTCTTGCAAAAAATCCTTACTAGGATGGAATTTAATGAGAAGATTATTCACATTATCCAAGAATGTACACAAACTATTAGTTTCTCTATTTTAGTCAATGGCATCCCTGGTGTTTTCTTTCAACTTGAAAAGGGGCTCAGACAGGGTGATCCCCTTTCCCTCTACCTTTTTATCATGGTGGCTAAAGTCCTTAGTAGGAATCTGACTATGCTCTCTTCCACAAGAAGAATAAAAGGTTTCAAACCTACTTCCACACTACAACAAGTTGTGTTGAAGTAATTTTTGGATTATACATTCCTCTTAGGCTATTCCTTAGTGATTGAGGCTAGACAGTGGAAGCAAATTTTGGATAATTATGCCTTGGCATCAGGACAGTGTGTTAACTATCAGAAAAGCAAAATGTTCTTCTTCAATACTCCCATTAAAATGCAAACTAGAGTGCTTCAAATTTTGGATTCTCAGTCAGTTTCACTCCCCTCTACCTACTTAGGCCTTCCCCTCATGATCAAAGAGGTTTCCCAAGAATTCTAGAACTCCATCTTGGAAAGAACCCAGAGAAAACTTGCTAGATGGAAAGGGAAGATTCTGAGAAATGCTAGTAAACTTCAGCTAGTGGCTTCCACACTCCAAGGGATCCTGATCTACTTTGTGTCCCTCTTCAAGATCAAAAGCAACATGGTAGATAGGTTAAAAAAGATACAGAGAACCTTTTTTGTGGGTTGGCTCTAAAAAGAAAAAGAGGATGTCCCTAGTCAATTGGGATATGGTTTGCCTTCTAAAATGCCTAGGTGGCCTGGGTCTGAAGTGAATTGTCTTGATGAATAGAGCCCTCACCACGAAAGTGGCCTGGAAGCTCATAGAAAGGAAAGGGGACTAGTGCAAGATATTGGAAGCTAATTACCTTCAAGGGAACCCCTTCAGGAGGATGTACCAAGATAATGACCTCCCCAATGGCTCCAAACTTAGGGTGAACATCAGCAAATGTAAAACCTTTCTTTCTAAGGGTGCTTTCTGGCAACTCGGAGATGGGAGATCCATTAGATTATGGAACAAATCTTGGATTCTGAACTGCCCTACCCTTAGTGGTAGATTCAACCCCCTCATGAACTACATCAGGCCTCTCCTTGGTAACAAAACTTCTAATTACATTGCTGGAGGGAATTGGAAAGATATTTCTAATCTAGCCATAAACAAACCAGATTTAAATAAATTGGAAAATGAGCTCATGGAAATGTTGGGAAATATCAAAATCCTAGGAATTGGTTGCTAGGATTCCATCATTTGGGCCCCCACCCAAGAAGGCACCTTCTTGGTCAAGACTACTTACAATCTTCTTCTAAAGGAAGAGAATAATCTGGGGGACTGGATGAAGGTTTTGATTCCACAACTCACGCTGAAAATCAACTTCTTCTGGTGGACTCTTATGCATGGTAAAGTCTTAACTTAGGACAACCTCATAAAAAGAGGCTTATCCATGGGCAGTAGGTGTGTCCTATGTAAAAAAGAGGAGGAAATGGTGAACCACCTATTCATATACTATGATTATGCCACTAACATTTGGCAAGATGTTATCGGTAAATTGGGTATCTCATGGGTTTTGGGTAATGATGTGCATCAGTTCACTGACTCGCAATCTCCATCCAATCACTCTTTACTCTAGCTCCTATGGTGAATTCTACTTCCGCACATATGCTTGACTATTTGGAAAGAAAGAAAGAACAAGCTATTCAAGGAGTCTAGTTCCCCGCCTGAAGTTTTCCTCAATCTCGGAACCAAGCTCCTATGTGAGAATGTGAGCACAGCTAAGTGGAAACTCCCCTTGACACCCCCCTCTACCTGGGAGATCAAAATGGATGATAATTGGAATCTGCTAACTGGCTTCACCAAGTTTGACAATTCCAAGTTGATGGCTAGGAACGCTACTTGATGGGTTGCCCCACCCAGTAGCTGGATCAAATTAAATTTTGATGGGGTGGAAAATAATCTTGCCCAAGGAGGGGAAGGTTTCCTAAGAGACCACAATGGCACCTGCCTCTTGGCGTATGTTGGGCCACTTAAAATTGTACTGTCAATCAAGCTGAAGGCACGACTCTCTTATGGGAGATTAAATTTTCCATTCATATGAACATTAGGCTTCTGGAAATAGAGGGGAATTCCAAAGTGGTTGTGGAGGCTATCAAAATAAGAGCTAATGCGGGGTGGTGTGTTAACACCATAATTATGGAAATCTGGGAGCTTCTAAAAAAATCCAAAGCATGACTATTTCCCACACCTACAAGGAGGAAAATGTGGTGGTGGATTTGATGGCTGCTATTGGACTTAAGCAAACTAGGCTAATTAATTGGGAGGAGATCAATGAGCTACCTAGGGAGACCCAATAGCTAATCAGGTGGGAGAAAAGGGAAACCAATAATGTTTAAAATGTGCCAAGCTGTCAAGTTTGCTAAAGGCCCCACCCTAATTACATGTCGGCATAACTTGATGATATTTTTTATTATGAATAAGTATGCCCAAAACTCTAGAAAGGATCATAATTACCTTTCATGTGGATACGTATGGAAAGACAGTTGTCCGCATCATTAGGTTTTTTTGGTTAACAAGGACACTAAGTGCAACTCTGATGTAAGTGATAATTATTACACTTGGAGATCTGATAGATATCACCGTACAGAGCCCGACTCCCCAAAAACCACCCAAGGCCTATCTTTTCTCTATATTTCATAAAAAGGCTCACTCAAAACAACTTGTTTTATGCTTTGGTTTATGAAGCTCAGCCCTACAATTCTCAGGAAAATCTAGCACATGATAAGGATATTATTGACATGGGAGGCAAAACATTACACATTGAGCCTGATAAAATTGATGAAGAGTATACCTTCGACCCGCTGGTGACCCACTACTATAACAAGAGCAGTATCTGGGGTTTCATGGAGCAAATGAAAGGGGGCCATGATGAGAAATTATCCAAGTAGTTCATCTCCTCCTGGAACAACATGAATGTTTATGTTGGGGGTATTCACTTCCAAATTAACGAGGAGGTTATTGCTAAGGTGACAGGGCTCTCTATGTAAGGAAGAAAATATAAAAATACTAGTAGGACACCGAACCCCACCAGCCTCAACCAATTCTTCAGGGTGGGGGACAAACCTGTGAAGAAGTCTAGAGGTTTCAATCGTGAGGAGCTCTTAGAGTTTTGGCCCAAGGTGTGCCACATTGTTATGAAGTACTTCACCCTAGAAAGTAAATTCACAGTGTTATACTATTACCATTTGTCATTTCTGAATCATCTCAGGAATAGGGATCTCATATCCATTCTATTTTACCTTCTTCACTCTATTGAAAGCAATATCCTAGATATTAGGGAAAATAAAAACCCTAAAAAGTGGATCCCTATTTTCTACCAGGGCCTCTTGCTTTGTATTTATAACTTCCATAAGGCCATCTGCCCTCCACCACAACCTCCCCCAGTCATCCAAGAGGTCACCCAGGAAGATTCTCCTTTGGAAGATGACAATCCCACTCAATCCCCTTCCCAATCACTCTAGAAGATCCTAGAAATGGACCTTGTCCCTAAAGAAGGTAAAAGCTGCAAGAGATGCGTGAAAAACCCTTTTAAAAGGGTGGAGGAGCTTGAGCAATCCCATGTCTCTAAGTCCTTGGAAGCTAAGGAAATGAAGGAGACTAATAGTACCCCTGAGACCGAAAGGAAGCTCAAAAAATGGAGGATTTTGGATAGCCAAGTCAAGTTGAAGGTGGATTTGGGGGGCTTTGTCCGCCATTCTAACATAAATGCTAAGGAGAAATACAAAACCAGAATTAGGGAAACGATGTCGAACGAGAAGTCCCTTTCAAAAAATGACACCTCGGCCACTGAATCGATTGAGGGCTCTTTTGATGATCACCCGAGCTCGCACAAGACTGGAGCCACTCCCCCCCTAAACCCTCAACCAACTATGGAGACTCCTCCTAGAAATATCCCACCCCTAGACCCCCCATGACCAGCAGACCAAGCCCCCTCCTCCTAAGCACAACTCTATGGCTTGGGATGACAATGACAGGTTTAAGGGCTCCCTCAAGCTGAAGTTCTCAGAACTGGACAATGAGATTTTAGGCCTCAAACAGGACATGCTAGACATCAAAACCCATGTCATGGATTCTAACAAGTTCGCTCTCAAGGTCATGCATGCGTCGGTGGTGACCTTGTGCATTGTGCAGGAGAAGTTGGCTAGAGGCAAACTGGAGGCTGATGAAGACAACAAAGACCTATTCCTATTCCTACAGGAAGAGTGGACTGCGACCCTGATGTCCAAACATTTGGGTAGGAGACCCTAGCTTCTGCTACTGCCACGAGGTTTTTATTTTTGATCGGGCATGCTGGCCTTGGTTTTTCTATGCTTCTTTCTTGTCTTAAGGTTAATTTGTCTAATTCCTGGTTTAGCCTTGTGTGGCACGATACTGTTAATATGTTTAATATTATCCTCTTAAGATACTTTGGTTTGTTATTTTTGAAAAGAACCGGTATGTTTGTTTTTTATAGAGGCAGACTAGACATTGGTTTTTCTTCTCACTTACTATTGTTAAACTCCTTATGACTAGTGCTATTAATATGTTGTTAATGTGATTCTAGTCCTTTTGTACCTTGGGCCAACACCCTCTTGCTACTTTTATCTATAAAAAACAATTCATAGTTATAACCAACAAATTTATTTGTTAAAAACTTATGAAGTTAAAAGTATTTTTTTAAATAAATTATTGTAAAATATTAAAACTTATTATATATTAATAATATATAATCAGAATTTAGAATTTAATGCACTAATATATGCATTAAATATATAATATATTCTATAAAATTAAAATAGAATTTGTATAATAATGAAATAATATATTTAGTATAAATATAAAATTTATCATATAAATTTATTTATTTTTACAATTTGATTTTATTATTTTTTAATAAATTATTTTATATAATATTATACTAATAATATTATATTAATTATAAATTTTATTCATATTTTTTTATATACTATAGAATTTTAAATTTAAATATTAAAAAAATAATAAATATGTATTTTAAATATTTAATGTAATAAATTCTTTTATGATATTATTTCACTATTTCAATTATATTATTATTATTATTATTTATATATAATATATGATTATATATACAATTATATTAATCATATATAATTAAAAACATATATTAAGACAATAAAATTTATATCATTCTTATATTTTACAAAATAATTATAAATAAAAAATATACTTGATTAAGATTATAATTATTTATAAAACTAAAGGCAAGTACTTAGCCACTGTGTGGCACTTGTTTCCTATTGTCTTTGGTTTAGGTTTGTAGTTTAGCTTGTAGCATAGGCTCTTGGGTGCTTCAAAAATATATTTAGTGACTCCTATCATTTTTATCAAAATTGTTAAAAAGAAAAATACATAACTAATTTAGGATTGATGTATAACATATAACAAAATCTGAAAAATTATAAAATTAATAGAGATGAAAACACTTCGCTAATTTCAACTCTTGGTAAATAGTTGGGAAAAGACATTGATATTCCATGTTCACCATTACATCAATAAAAGTATTTATGGGGTAACTATACATAAAGAAATAAAATAGATTTCTTTACTAAACTTAGATTTAAAAAATATAACATTTAAAGTAACCTTGTTTCCCTAAACTAGGGTTGAAGTAGAATACGTAACAAAATTTACAAAATTAGAAATAAACAAGTGCCACATAGTGGCTAGTACTTGCCATTAATATTGTAATAAAATAATAAATATAGAACAATAGTTTAATTATAGTGTTAACAATAGAATAGTAATTCAATTGTTAGCATATTAGTATGAAAGGGAGAATTATAACTTTGAAATTATATAATTTATTTACAAATATAAGTAGACAATGTTATATGAATTATATATAGTACATTATAATTTATTTTAAACATGTATATTGAACGAAGATTAATATTTGTTTTAAATAAAAATAACATCAATTTGATTTAATAAAAACTTAATTACTAATAAAAAATATATCAAATAATATTTTCAAAAAACACTTAAAGTAGACAATGTAAGATGAATTATATATACAACAAGATAATTTATTTTAATTTTGAAAAAAATATGACATTAGAAAGAAACGTAAAATCCATGAGAAATTTTAAAATGTATATTTAACTAAGATTAATATTTGTTTCAAATGAAAATATCATCAATTTGATTTATTAAAAACTTAATTACTAATAAAAATATATCAAAGAATATTTTAAAAAAACAGTCATAAAAATATAACATATAAAATATAAAATAAAAATAATAATTACCGTATAAAATAAATTAAAAATACTAAAAAAATATCAACCAAATAAAATAGGAAAAAAATAATTATGAACCAGCTACATTTATGCAATATAGCTAAAAAGGCGGCATTAAAATTGTTGGCATTTGATATCCTGAGATTTTCGTGTATAAGACTCAAATTATTTTAACCAACCATATTATCAATAAATAATTTTTACAATTTATTAACTTAAAAAATGTGCATCTCAACTATAGAAAGAAAGAATTTGTAAAAAAATTAAAAATATAGTAAATTATGATTGGTCCAAACAACTTGTTTTAATCACTAGTTAATGTAGAAAATGCAAAAATCAATACAATAGTACATAGCCTACCGGCAAGTACTAATAAGAATGAAAACACTTAAGATTTCAATTCTTCATAAATAGTTGTAGATTGTTCTAGTTCTAACTTTTGAATAATAACATTAATATCATAACTTGTTAAATATGAGAATAAAAAACTAATAAATCTTGAACATAATCATTTAAAAAATTTTACAATATGATATAATTGATATTGATATATGTAAATGTAAAAATCAGATTAAATCAATAAAAAAAAAATTACAACTCAAAGCACAAAATTAAACTTATACTGTAAAAATATATTTTAAAATAGCAAATTTTAAAAATCTTTTTCTATTTGAATCTAATAAAAAGTAAACAATATATAAACGTGAAGCAATTGACTAAACCACAAAGCTCATAATCTCCTTACATTCCCCTAATTGAATTGATGCTATTTTTACAATTAAACTAACATACTATTTGCAAGAGTTTTGAGTTGCACTAATGTATCCATGGACACCCGCAATACTCAAGGAAATCTGTTGTGGGCGCCGCAAACCCAAAAACTTGAGGTCCGTCAGAATTTATTGCTTTGTAATTATTGAAAATGGAATTTTTTGGAGAACCCAGCATACCAGTATTTCAAACTATGAAATATATTGACATATCTGCATTGAGGCAAATTGCACTGACTGCTATACAGTAAGAAATTAATATTTTTGTAAACTGCAGAAAGAATAGATTGAAAAGAGTTCTAGTAATTAATATCTCTCCAGTCCTATGATTAAGATATATGCTCTCTCATATCTTACAAACAGGAAGAATCGGGAATGATTAGTCTTAAGTGCAAATGGATTCAATATCCTTGTGATTGCGAGTGTGTTAACAATGGAAAACAAAATGCAATGGACATAGAAGCATTCAAAATAGATGACATAAAATTAAAGAATCAGATTAGAAAGAATTTTGTTTTGAATTAAAAATCAATTTACAGAGGAAGGATAAAATGATTCTTAAAATATAATATACAAATTAATTAAAATATAGTTTATAGTGCGAAAATTGTAACAATTTGATTTTTTATTTTTTCTATTGTACTGTACTTGTTTAGTTTTAGTTTTTATGTACATATGATCTGATTTTGTTGGGTCCAAATTTCTCCCATTAAGATCTAAATTAAAAAATCTAAACATATATAAACATTAAAACACACAACTGATTTAAAAGTTAAAATAGTTCAAATACACTACTAAATCACAAGAAATATATTAGTTTTCAACTATCCTCCTAACTGATAAATTTTGACCCTTAGTACACTGACATTAAATTTCAAGAGTTACCGTACACCACTATTGGAGTTATGGAATGTTACAAAATACATTACAAACAGGTGGATACAGCTTTCATTTGCACGGAAATGTACAACGAAATATGTTATGTGGGTGTTACTTAAACCAGAAAACTTGAGGTCCATCAGAATTTATTGCATTGTAATTATCTAAGATGGTATCTTTTTAAACACCTGGATGTGCTACTATATCGAATTATTTAATATATTGCTATGTCTGAATATATGCAAACAGGACTGATTGTTATACAGTATAAAATTATTATTTTTTGGAAATTGCAGAGAGATTAGACAGCAAAGAACTTTCGTAATAAATCTCTCCATCCTTAGGATTAAGATATATGCTCTCTGATCTCTTGCAGATTTGAGCGTGGGTATTAATTATTTGATAATACAGACAGATTCCTAATAAGATTCCCACTGTTTCTTAACCACCGGATGCATGTCGTCAGAGCATTTGTTAAATTTTTTAATCCTTTCATAATTCAATTCCAATTATTTATTGATGACGTGTTACAGTACATTTTACTAAAATTAAATTTATAGACTATAAGTGACAGCGTCAAGAAATTTTCTTGATATAGAAGAACTATTTACTGATATTAACCATAGAATCAGTAGTAAGTAAATATCACATTTTAAATTTTTTTAAGATAGGAGTGTATTGTAGAGAGATGTGAATCACTTGAACAGAGGCATATATGTTTTCATTCAAGGATAGACAAAGCATAAGACTGATCTCATTGTAAAAAGTTTCTCGTGTAGACAATGATATCTATTGATCGAACATTAATAATTTACACAAAATTTAAGATAAAGTGGGAAGAGTATAGAAAGTTCGTGATGTCTTTCCCGATTCAACATTTGTTCTTATTGTTTGCAGTTTCGAGGTGAAGCTATGTCTGGGTGTGATGTACTGGATTATATAACAGAGAATTAATAAAATTCCCTGCTGAAAGTTGACGTAGCCCTATTGGGTGAACCACTATAATATATTGTGCCTCTTTTCTGTTTTTCTGATTGTTCAATCTTTTAGCTTTCTGTGTTTTTAATTAATTAAAAAGACAACAAGGATACTTTCTACGAGCACTCCTGTACATTAGGTTAAGTGTAAATTAGGTTTACATAGTAATTTAGTAAAACAGTTGGATGCATCATTTTTTTAAGAGTGCAGTAGCAAGAGAATGTGCCAGGCACCTTAAAATGTCAGGAATCAGACTGATTAAATAACGTGAGTTGTCTTTGTATTTTGCGTGCATACAGTCTTGTTTAGGACAAGGTCCAAGTTTCAATGATCTCGTCGCCCTTCACTGGGGAGGCTTAAACTGGAGAAGCACTGGTTAAATGGTCGAAATTTGTACCCTGCCAGTGCCGTTGCCTTCCTATGGTCATGCCTGCCTTCATACATGACCATCCTTAACATAATTACTTTACGTGTATAGATGCCTGCCAGGCACGGTTATCAAGGTTAGTGAGCAACTTTTTATCGGACGCGGTTATCCTTCCGAAAGAATGCACCATCGTACAGAATTTTGACATTGTGACAGACATAAAATCACATAAAAAGGTATAAACGAGACCATGGGATCTCCGACAAGAAGGACACAGGTTCTTTCTTTCGACTGATGATGAGACATGCAGTAAAGTACGTGAAAGGTGAATTAGACCGGAAAAAAATTAAACCGTTCAGTCCAATGTACTGAAAAATATAACTGCATAAGTAGACAGTAACCGTGCTAAGGAGACTGCGAAGAAAGGACATGAAACAGACAGTTAGGTGTGGCGTAAAATGTTAGGAGTTGCTGCATCTGGTAACGGTGATAGTACAATGTCAGCAACAGTTACATTTACAGTTACCTATTCTATAGATATAATGGCATGGAAAACATAAAAAATGAGCTAACGGTGAAGATATAAATGAGAAATTTTCACGTAAGGTACTTGGCCTATCACCGCAATCGGTCCACCATTTGAATAACTGCCCAAATAACCTTCATCGGGCGGCTTTAACAGATGTTATGTGGACCCCATTGACATTGACAAGCGCAGACAGGTGGCATTATGGCGTTATCCCATGAAGTACTTAGGGAAGCTCTTTCAACCTTTGCGAGATCACGCCTGTTTGATGCGTGTCCCGATTCCTTTGACTTGAAACTTGCCGAGACAGTAACTGTGCGAAGGAGACTGCGAAGAAAGGACATGAAACAGACAGTTAGGTGTGGCATAAAATGTTGGCGCTTACTTTGTCTAGTAGCGGTGACTCGACAATGTTAGCGATAGTTACATTTAAAGTTATGCGGACATGTCTGTATACACTTAAAAATGGCTTCATTAATTGATTAAATATTTATTATTTAATTAATATTGACTTGATAAATTAATTAAATATTTATTATTTAATTAACAATTATTCCTCTATTTGTTAAATAAATTATTCAATTTATTTACTAAATTCACTATAGTTCATTCTTCTATTCTAAGTCTTCTGATTAGTCTTATTAAAGTGATTTAATTAAATATACAATCAACTAAATATGACTAAGTCCCCTAGTCCACCTCATCTACCCACTCACTTGACACATCACCTTGGCTAAAATAAATAAATATTATTAATTATTTATTTGTGATTATCTTCACCCACACATGTCCTATTCTTAAGGGCTATGTGGCCTCATAGAACTTGGTCTCATGACAACATGTCCTCTCTTAAACTAAGTCAAGAGACAATCCCTATTCCTAAGGGGTTTCTCAAGCCACCTCTAAGGGTCAAAGGTGACTCATAGGACACTTGTGCAAAGAGTCCTCATGAGGAAAAGGTCTCTCCCTCTTTCTCTCTTTGGTCTTTGTGAGACACTTGACATGTGTCTTTCCCTTCCACCTTGTTCTCCTCCATGTTAATGTGAGAGGAACATCATCCCTATTCTCCCTTTCACATTCCAACTACATCCCCTTTTCTCTCAACTCCTTCAACCAAGTCAATCCTAGCCCTAGGATCTTCCACCTTTCATTCTCGACCGTAGGATTGTGCCACCTAGGTCTAGATCCTCCAAAAATCTATAAAAGGAGCCTCATTTCCCCTTTGATAGCTAATAGGTATTTTTGTAATAGGAATTCAAGCAATCAAGCAATCAAGCATCCAAGCATCCAAGCATTGTAAGAGCAATCAATCCATATTATCATCATTTCATTTACATTCATCCATTAGATTGCATAAACTATTGTGCACTCATTTCATAAAATCTCCACACTTTGGTAGCATCTTGGGAAAAGGCTTCATTTGAAAATTTGAGAGCTCAACCTCTTCAAGAAATCAAGGCTAGGAGGACAATGGAGACAAGCTGTATGGTAGGTGAAGGTAATTGATTTAGTTTCAGCATTTTATAGTTACTTTGTATTCTTCATTGTGTTGCATTAGATCGATTTATTGGCTTTCACTAGTTAATTTATCATCTCTAGCTATTAGACATCTAATTTGCATACATTGTTGGCGCTAGGAGGGCCCAACCGGGTTTTTCACTTTCAATTTTTAGTTTTTTGTGTGCAGGTTTTTATACAGGTTATTTCTGTGCATTCATACACGATTCCTGCGCATCCATTCATTTCTGCTGCGCATCCATTTTCTGATGCCATAGTCGCTATTTCTCTTTCTGCATTTTCACTTTTTGTCACATTTTTGTGCATTTGTTAAACTATTTTGCGCATACGTATTTTTATGTTGCGCATCCGTAATAGTTGTGCATATACATCATCTCACTGTGCATTAGTATCTCTATGCTGTGCATCCATATTTTATGTGCCTTTATCAAACATTTCTGCGCATTTAGTTCACTATTCTGCGCATTTGTCATTTGCTATGGTAGACTTCAGTTTTACAGTTGTTTAGATTTTTAGCTAACATTTTAACAAGTGTTTGTTCGTTCTGGTAGTATTTAGGCTATTTTTGTAGGACGTAATCTTGAAGACCCCATTGCTAAAAAAAAAAATTATAATGGTTTGATTGCAAATTGCCAAGGGGTTTGTAAAATAAACTACAATCTCATTTGGGCTTAAAATAAGACATGTTTTTGCTTTGTGTGTCTTCTTTAGCATAGAATCAAGTGTCTATTGTGTTTTTCTTAATAAGCTATTTGTAATCCCAAAATTATAACAACTTATCCTCTCCCCTTGCCATTCATGGACCTTGGGTGTAAGAGAAACTGTTATAATTTTTAGAGGGTGGTCTTTGGTGGGAAAAGAGGTACTCACCCCAAAGAACAACCCAACAGGTAACAGGCTAAAGCTAAGCCCTTCCAAACCGGTATATAAAAAATGCTAGTGTGATTAGTCTCACATTAGACATGTGTGAATTCGTTGTGGCAACCAAAATCTCCTCCAGTACCCTAGTGGTGCGTTAAAGTCCTACTTAGTAGAGGTGAAAGCCTTGCTTTGAAAGGATTGGGAGAGCCCCCTTAATTGAGAAAATGACTTGATCACAACCACCTGAATGGATGTCCTTACTAAAAGCTTTTGTTTAGTGGCTAAAAACCTTCTATTTGCTGGCTTAAGGGGTCACCCAAGCCCGTGAAGACACCCCACATTACTCACGGTTCATAGTAGAGATAGTAGTTCTATGGGAAGTAATGACCCATTGAATTCAGAACTTGGTGTGCCTGAGAAGTGAGTGCACTATAAGGAGGAGCCCGTACCTCCAAATTTCTAGGTTGTCCATTGTGGATTTGCATGGTTGGATTTTATTATCCTAGTGGGGATTCAACAGATATTGTCCTTGCCAACCATAGGATTGTAAGCATGTTTGTGCATTCATATTAGCATAGTTAGATTAAAATCATTTCTATCTTGCGTGCGTGTGTTTATGAATTTTTCATTTGCCAAAAACCAAAAAACATTAGAAAATCAGACAAAAATTTCAAATCTTGCAATTCAAAACAATCAGAAATAAAAACTTGCGCATTCATACCAATTTGTTGCGCATACATTAAACTATTCTGCGCATTTGACAATTTTTCCACACATCGGTCCCAACTTGCTATGCATCTGTCTCATTTTGTTGCACATTTATCAATTTGTCCTGAACATTTACAACAGTGAGCATTTCCACAAACTTTGCAATTTTCAAAATCACTTTTTCACTACCCATTTTTGTCCTTAGTAAGATTCTGGAAAAACATTCGAGTTATACAGATCTCTGATCTTTAGTTTGACCATTTTCATCACTTTTCATCATTCCTTCACCAAAACTCATCAAATCATTTTCTTTCAATCTTTGAAATTTTCAATTTAGTGTTAAAACATTACCTTATCTATCAGATTTTGATCTTTGCAAGTTTACCATATCAGGATATATCATCCTTAATCACCAAACTTACTTAGGTTATTATCTCTTGATTTCCCTTTGTCATATCATAGAGAGATCTATACCTCCTATTGACTTAGAGTTTATCAAGTTATCTTATCACTTTTCAACACATTTCAATATCTTTTCTATCAATCACTTTCCATATCTTCTCATAAAAAATCTTTCATCCCGCAATTGATTTTCTCAATTTTATGGTTCAAACTCGATCTCAGAAACTCAAACAAGCCATTAATCTAGAATCCTTGGACAAGATGGAAAGAAATACCAGCAACGAAGAAAACCCTTGGTCAAAAGAGCTTCCTAAGAAAACTTCACTTTTTACATCCAATGATGAACCCACCGATGATGAACTTAGGGAAGCTTCACAAGATCCTCAATTTTATCATGTCATGGAAAGACTCTTAGGCTTGGATAGAGAGATGTATTTCCTCATGCTTGCTCAACAAGGAGCTAAGTTACCAAGTGATTTTGATGTTTTCCATCTTAGAGAACCAGCTCACGCAAACAATCAAGAAATCTCTAAGGGTTCTCAAGATACTCATGGAGCAAAGGAACCCAATTAGCAATCCAATACTTCTCACAACAATCAGCAATCCAATGCTTCTCATAGCCATGAACAACACACTGCTTCTCAAAATAATCAACAATCCAATGATTCTCAACATACTCAACAACAAAATGTTTCCCAAAACACTCAAGGAAACACATTATCCTTGGATCCTGTTCTACAACAAATCCAGATGCGTCAACAACAAATCCGTGACATCCAAATTGGATCATCAAAAAAGAAGTATTCCTTGGATGATATATGTCCTTATCCTTTTGATAAACATTTAGCAATGATTCCATTCCCTCCTCATTTTGAGGTACCAAAATTTGACAAATACAAAGGGAATTCAGATCCACAAGACCACATTCGTGAGTCTTGTGCTGCTTGTATTGAAGTCGCTCACAATGACACTTATCTTATGTGACTATTTCCATGAAGTTTAGGAAGACAAGCCATGAAATCATTCTCCAAACTACCCCCAAGCATCAAATCTTTCAATGAGCTTCTTGAAAAATTTGTGACTCATTATTCATATAACATCAAACATGAAGTCACTATGCTTGATCTTTGCAATGCACATCAAAAGAATGGATAACCCTTCCTTACTTTTTTGCAAAGATGGCGTCAATTGTTTGTCAAATATCCACGAACGATTTCAGAACAAGAAAAGATGGATATCTTTGTGCATAACCTTACACTAGAAATGAGTTATAGGTTACAATTGCAATGTCCACCAAACTTCAATAAGTTCATAGAAAATGGTATCAAGATTGAGGAAGCCATGGTCAAAAAAGGTGAGATAAAACTTTATTCCAAGGACAATGTTGGGTCCTCAAATTCCAATCCCAACAACTATAACAATGACAAATCAAAATTCTAGAATAAAAATGAAAACATTGTCAATGATGGGATTGTTGATAATCGTAATGTCAAACCAACACAACCCCTTCTCAATCTCACAAGTTAGGCCAATGCTACTCAAGGTACTTACATCAATCAATCAACAAATCAAAACACCAAAAAAGATTCATCTAAACCACGGTTTCCTTTCATGTCACCTCAAAGAAACTTTACTCCTTTACGGGAATCTCTCGAATTAGCATTATGGAAGTTAATCACAAAGAAAATCATTACGCTTCCTGAAATGAAAGATTTCGAACCTAGAGTGAAGTCTTCTTGGTGGGATGAGAATGATTATTGTGAATTTCATAGAGGCAAAGGACATAAAACCAATGATTGCAAAAGGCTCAAAAATGTAATTCAAGACTTAATTGAAAGCGGTGAAATTAGTGTTGACAGACATACCTCAAATGAATCACATACGACCTTCAAAGATCCACTTCCTGAGCATGAAAAAGGAGGTTCTTCCAATACTAAGAATGAAAATTAAGCCAATTATAATTCTACTCCATATCAATATGTTGGTAACATTTCTGAATGTCATCCTTCTAGGTATTATGCCAATGTCATTACCATCAAAGAAAAATCAGAGAGTCAACCAGTCCATGTTAGTACTCATGCTCAATCCAAAGTTACTCTCCAAGGAGTCCAGTCTAAACCAAATGCACCTCACAACAAGTCTGTTGATGTCCCAAAGTCTACAACGAATATTTCCAACCAATACAACCTTTTGGAACAACTCAAGAAAACACCTTCCCAGATATCCATCTTAGAGCTTTTGCGTATATCCCCATCTCACAAAGCTATCCTTGAAAAAGCTCTCTTAGAAACCCAAGTCCCCACAAATCTAGATCATGATCAATTTCAAGCTATGGTGGGCCATTTAAAAACCTCGCATTACCTATCCTTCACTGAGAGTGATGACTTAGCTATTACCCAACCTCATAATGCTCCCTTACATATCGAAGTCCTTGTCCAGAGTCACAAAATCAAACGAGTACTAATAGATGGAGGAGTTGGCTTAAATATCTGTACATTGAAACTAGTCCTTGCATTGGGATTCTCTGAAAATGTTGTTGATCCCAAAAAGAAAATCATGATAAAAGCTTATGATGAGGAAGAGTGGTCATCCAAGGGGTCTGTTGTTTTACCAGTCAGAGTTGGTCCTATAATCAAAGATGTACCTTGCCAAGTCCTAGACATGGATCTTTCTTATAACATTCTCTTGGGAAGACCATGGATTCATTCCATGCAAGTTGTACCATCAAACTATCATCAATGCTTGAAATTCCCTCATAATGGTTAGGAAGTCACTATCAAAGGAGACACTAATCCATTCCAGTATTGTAGTTCTATGAAGACATCTGACTCTTTGATACCTTATAACCATACTGGATCTTCTACAACTACACCTAGTGATCCTAGTAATATAGCATCAACTTCAAAATCAAATGGGATCAAGATAGATATAAAAGAAAGAAGTATGGGAGAATACACTTTAAGTCAAGCTCTTTGCATCATAGAGTTACCTTTCTCTCCTAGATCATATGGTAGATCTTTGATCACTAAACAACAATCAGAACCCCCTTCAACACTTGTTTATGACACATTTATAAGTGGGGGCACAATATCCAAAGAGGCAGCTGAGCGTAATGCTAATCATTTTCTTAAGTCATAGGAGAATGAAGAGGATATCAAACATGAATATATATCACCTGATGTCTATGGTAAAGGGTATACTTTGCTACAAAAGATGGGATACCAAGGTGCTAGACCTATAGGGTTACAAAGAAAAGGTGTTATCAAACCAATCTTGCAAAATCCAAACTATCAAAGAGACACTACAAGATTAGGATACAAAGGAGAAGTACCAACTGAACCAAAATGAAAAGAAAAGGTCACACCTTTTCATGAGATATCTAAAGCTCCTACCTTGCAATTCAGAAAGAATGGTATGTATGTAGATCCAGAGAAACAACAGATAGCACAGAGAATCATTGATAGACTTGGGGGTAATGATGATTCTGACTCAAATGATTATGAATGGGATGCATTATCTGATTGTACTAAAGAGATAGGAGTTGATGTTGTCCATCACTATAATAACGATTACCATGAGGGAGAGAGTTCAAAGATTGACTCACTAGGATCGGTCCCACGTGATACTACTTTTGTCGATTGTGAGGAAAGTGACCTTTATCTTGCGATAGATGAATTGAATGAGAGTATGGAAATAGACCTCGCTGATACCATCATAAACTTTGACCATTTTTCCATCCATACCATCTTTTCCTTTGAAACTGACTCGAATGATCCAATGCCCCTTGTATATCCTGAGCTTATCGATTGGGATTCTCCTGATCATCCAGAACTTGATGTATTCCATAATGATGACACAATCATTGACTATCTTGGAATCAAAGATCATTTACCACCAAGAGATCACAAGTCAACATTTTTGATAGAACTCAATGACACGGCCTACTTTGGTGGGAGTGCCAATCCTTTCAGTCATAAAAATATAAAAGTAATCAATAGCTCTAATGGTGAAAACCACTCAGTGGCAGTATTAGATCCAAAAAATAGTAAAAAGAAATGACCCATCTGATGGTGAAAACCTCTTTGAGGTGCCTAATGATGGAAGGATTGACACTCTTCCCAATTATCTGTATCGAGAACAATCTGCCATTCTTATAGAACCAACAGTACCTCTTAACATTGGAACAGAAGAGTCTCCACACATCCTCAAAGTAGTAGCATCCTTGACAGAATTAAAGAAAGAAGCTTTTAAAAAAAATTTCAAAGAAAGACAAATCAATTTTGCCTAGTCCTATGCTGATATGCTTGGCCTGGATCCAAATCTCATTATGCATCATTTGTCTATCAGACTAGGTGTAAAACTAGTTAAGCAGAAACTCCACAAGATGCATCCCCACATTGCACTAATGGTTAAAGTAGAATTGAAGAAGCTCCTCGATGTTGGATTCATTCGAGCTATTGATTATGCTAAGTGGATTTCAAATATTGTCCCCATCTCAAAACCTGACAAGTCTATTAGGATTTGTATTGATTTTCGAGATCTTAATAAAGCTTGTCTGAAAGATGACTTTCCTCTGCCAAATATTGACATTATTGTTGACCTGACAGTTGTGCATGAGATGTTATCATTAATGGATGGATTTTCTGGCTATAACCAAATCAAGATTGCACCAGAAGACCAAGAAAAGACTGCTTTTACTTGTCCATGGGGTACATATTGTTGGAATGTGATGCCTTTTGGCCTCAAAAATGTTGTAGCAACTTACCAAAGAGCAATGACCACAATCTTTCACGATATGATGCACACCATTATGGAAGATTATGTTGATGACATTTTAGCAAAATCCAAAGATAGAGCTGGTCATCTGAGAGTGTTGGATAGAATATTCACCCGGATGGAAAAGTATCAGATTCAACTCAATCCAAAGAAATGTGCATTCGGCGTCACATCCGGTAAACTGTTAGGGTACATTGTCTTAGCCAAAGGAATCAAAGTAGATCCAGAAAAAGTTAAAGCAATAATGGAGATGGCTTCCCCCACTAACATCAGTCAGTTAAGATCCTTGTAGGGACGTCTCCAATCCATCTGAGGATTTGTTTCTCAACTAGAAGATTGAAGTCATCCCTTTCAACATTTGTTGCATAAAAATATCTTATTCCAATGGGATGATCAGTGTGAAGCAGCTTTCAATAAAATCAATAAATATCTGGTGAATCCTCCAACTCTGATGTCACCAATTCTGAGCAAGCCACTCTTGCTCTACATTTCAGCTATGGCAGTTTCACTAGGTGCTCTACTAGCTCAGCAAGATCATGAAGGAAAAGAAAAAGCCATCTATTATATCAGTCGCACCCTAGTGGGATATGAGCTAAAATATCTTCCTATAGAAAGAGCATGTCTAGATGTTGTTTTTGCATCACAAAAGTGGTGACATTACATGTTGTCACATTCAATCCATCTCATCGCAAAGATTGATCCTTTAAAGTATCTATTAAGAAAAACAACATTGACAGGTAGATTGGCTAAGTGGGTCATGCTACTTAGTGAATTTGATATTGAATATGTAGACAGGAAGGCTATCAAAGGTCAAGTGATAGAAAATCAGCTAGCAGACACTCCATTAATGGATGACCAACCTATACACACAGAGTTTCCTAACACACACATCTTGCTTTATCTACACAAACCTGGCAACTATATTTTGATGGATTGTATACTCAACAGGGTTTAGGAGTTGATATTCTTTTTGTCACACCACAAGGATACACAATTTTGAAATCTTACAAACTACTCTTTCCTTGCACCAACAATGTAGCAGAATATGAAGCCTTGCTGATTGGGTTAAAGATGGCTTTACAATGGAAAGTAACTGAAATAAATATCTATGGGGATTCTCAATTGATTATAAACCAGGTTAATGATGATTATCAGACTAAAGATGATAAGTTATTACCATATAAACATATGGTTGATGACTTCAAACAATATTTCTCAGTCATCACTTTTGAGCAGATTCCTCAGCATGATAACAAGGTTGCCAATGCAATGGAAACAATTGCTTCTTTGTTTGATACAGAAGATGCCAAGGTCCATTTTGAGTTCTTGGTGGAATCCCTAACTTGTCCTGCATATGATGATCCTGATACGAGTATTATATGTCATCTAATTGGACATGACTCCCCAATCTATGGAAAAATCTATTCTTATCTAAAAAATGGCATCCTAACCCTTGACTTGTCCCGAAATAAAAAATGAAGTTTTCTCCGCCAAGCCTCCCACTATGTCCTAATATCTAATACCCTTTATCAGCGAGGTCTTGATAGTACTCTCCTATGATGTCTCGAGCATGATGAAGCTCAAACTACCTTGCGAGATGTACATGAGGGTATTTGTGGGACACATTTGAGTGGTCCCTCTTTGGCTAAGAAACCCATGCATATGGGTTATTATTGGCCTACCATGGAAACAGATTCCTTTCATTTTTCTAGGGCATGTAAGAAATGTCAGATACATGGAAACCTTATTCATGCTCCAGCACAAGAGTTACATCCTTTTACAACTATCTTGCCATTCAGTTGGTGGGGGCTCGACCTCATTGGCGCTATCAACCCTCCATCTTCCAATGGTCACAAATGGATTCGTAGTGCAATAGAATATTTTACTAAATGGATTGAGGCTTTTCCATTGATTACCGCCACAGGGAAACAAATATCCATGTTTATCTTATATTATATCATTTGTAGATATGGTATACCTATGTATCTCATTATTGATCGTGGGAAACAGTTTCAAAATCAGGACATGGATGAACTGTGCACAAAATTCCATATCACCCATAACTATTCCACCATATACTATCCCCAAGGAAATGGCCAAGCTGAGGCATCAAATAAAACTATTGTTAAAATCCTACAAAAGACTATCAATGACGCTAGCCATGACTAGCATATCCAACTGAATCTAGCCTTATGGGCTTACCGTACCTCCATCTGTACTCCTACTAGAGCCACCCCATGTTCCCTTGTCTATGGATCTGAAGCAGTCCTACCCCTCGAGGTTGAGTTGCCTTCACTTCGTGTCACTCTCAAAGATTTGATTCCTGATGAAGACTATAGAGTTGCATGGTTGACTGAACTAGAACTGCTAGATGAACGCCATCAAAGAGCTTATGATCATTTGAAAGTCTATCAATAGCGTATGTCTTATCAGTATAATAGCAAGGTAAAGATCAGAGACTTTCAGTTGGGTGACTTAGTCCTTCACAAAAATCCAAAGAATCAATTGCATCATGAAAGAAGGGAAAGTTTGAACCCAATTGGTTAGGTCCTTTTGTAGTTACAACAGTTTATGGTTCTGGGGCTTATCAATTGTCCACACCTAAGGCAGATCCTTTGGATGAACCTCTTAATAGTATCCATCTCAAGAAGTTCTATCCTTGAAATCCCAATGCAAGGGCTATGTGTATATTTTGTAAATACAAAAAATCCAAAAAATCCCAAAAAAAACAAAAAAAAACAAAAATCAAAAGAAAACTGCAATAAAAGCATGTGGTGAAAACCTGGAAATAGGTGCCATGTGTATCAAGTTAGCTCCTTTATCTATTAGGATTCTTCTAGTGTGTCCATTCATTGTATATATCCACAATAAAATGGCTAGTCAGTCCCCATACCCGCCATGTACATATCATAATAAAATGGCTAGTTCATACACCATCCATTATATCTACCCATAATAAAACCCCATCATAGCTTGATCGTTTGTCATGGTCTTCATCCTAGTCTTGTTGCGTCTTTCTTCATCCATAATAAGTTAGTCCATCACCTAGCTGGGGGCATGTCCTTGACCTAGTTCAGGAAGTGGCTCTATGATAGTCATGATTCTTAGAGGACACAATGGAGTATATTCACCAGACAAAGAAAACACAATCCAATGTTCTTTCACAATGATATCTTTATGATGAATTAGAATCTATGATCTATCCTTTGAAACATGACTATTTATCTATCGAATCTTGACTATACATCATCACTTCAACTGATCACTATATCTTACACTATCTTTTGGCAAAAAGAAAATGTATATTCATGACAGGCATGTTAGAATGATTTGTTGTAGATTATGCATTCATATCTGGATTTCATTGTTATCATATTTCCTATGCTATTCCATGATATCTTTGACATGATTTTGAAACTCTAATATGTCATTGATTAGGATAGCCATGATGGGGCATGGTATTTTCTTTGATTGTTGTTTGTGGGATATTTTTCGATGAAATCAAAGGAACAAATAATTAGGGTGTCTGCGCATAAGTGCCTTCATCCATTTATAGTATTGAGAACATCCAAATCATGTTGCTCTACATATGCTATTTATGGTGATACGCCAGCACATACCTCGACTCCAAATATTTGTTTCCCGATGGAGGGGGAATATTCCTTGTCTATTATGCAAACGAAACTTAGGTCATCTCGGTTCAATTATACCTAGATGCTTGTCAGGTTTTCTATATTAAACTCCATGCAAGAAATGCTCAGGTCATCCTGTTTTAATTATACCATGATGCTTGCATTTTCTTGCAACATAACAAGCTCAATGATGAAAATCAAGTTCCAGTTATTATGAAGTTCTAAGATGTTACCTAAAGCTGTGGAGATACATTCATTTCATATTGCATTTTATTTAAATAGTTCATGACTTACATATCAGTGCTCCTTTTATAGAAATTTGTAGGTTACCTTTCTTATTAGGTTATCTGTTCTCCTAGTCTATTCTACTTGTGTCACAAACATTGTTATTTCAAGTTGAGGACATTTGGACAACCAAAAATATTAAGACTTTTTGCATTTAAAATTTTGCACTTAATCATTTAGAGACATGTATTATCTTCATTACGAGTGTTCATTTGTATATAATTTGATCATTTATTATAGCTATCATTTCATCTCATTTTCTTTTATCATGTTATTAGTTATTATATTCAATCATCTTAGGTACATTATCATTTATTACTTCAGATATCTTTTGCATTACATGGTCATTTAGTATCCATTACACATATTATATCATCATGCATTTATTGTCTATTATATCGATCATTTAGTATCCATTCCTTATCCATTATCCACATTATTCACATCATTGCATTGATAATCACATAGCATTAGTAAACATCATTAAGGACATGCATTTGTCTCATCATATATCATATGATTAACCATTAAGCATCAAATATATCAAATAGAATATAAAGCATTTTGCTTCCTAAGACATACATTCTATGCATATTAAAGTAAATCATCACATCCTGCATATGTCAGTACGCACATGTATATAAATCATCAAAGTAAATCATGATAAAAATGCATCACTATATATAGAGAGTCTATCATATAAAGTCAATCATACAAAGTCCATCAGATACAATAAAACTATCCAAATGTCCAATGATATAAAGCAATATAACAATATATCCAATGTTCGTGTCCATCAAGTCAAAAATATAATGATATAGTGAAACATAATGGTACAACAGTGTATACAATGATCTCTCAAATCTATGAGCCACTACCTCCAGACTCTGTCTGCCACTGTCTATGAGATGCAATGTGGCCCTGTGCTGCTGAACTACCTGATGCTGAGGATCCACCCTGATCTCCTGAACCTGTCAGTGCTTTAGGAGGGTGTGATGATACACCTCCTCCACCAGCTAGTGCCTCTCTATCATGAACTACCATCCTGATAGCCACCGAGCTCTCCCTGTAGCTCCCAATCCACTGATCCCTCGGGATAGCCTATCTATATGCCTCTCACTAGTAGGATATCTCCTTCTAGGCATGTATCATGGCTCTAATGTTATCTCTATGGGGACCCAAATCCTCTGTGTGTTGTAGCTCATCTAGTAACATCTCTGGCTCCCCGAGTCTCTTAAGGGCTGCATCATGCTCATGCCTAAGTAGCCCCATCTAGCTTTCTAGCCTCTCAATTCACCACTCTAGACCAGGAACATAGTCTTCTTGCACCTATGTCATTGCTAGTCGGACTAGCAATGAGTCTATGTCAGGATCCTCTTCTTCAGCATCTCTTTGTAAGTAGGGATCTTGTCCCCCAATATCCATATTTTCTACCTGCTCTTGAGCATCCACATCCTCCATAGGGGCATCCTACTCATCCAATCCATCACTAGGGATCTATCCACCCTGAGCTAATAATATGTCTACCTCATCCTATGTCGGTATAGCTAGTCCATGTACTAGGGCAGCTGGTATCTATACTTGCACTACTGGAACCTATAGTGGAGCTCCTACAATTGGTTGTGCTGGCTATGCCGAAGATAGTATCTGTCCATGTCTAGCTGGGGGTAGCATCAATCCCCTCTTTCTAACATCACCTCCTCTCATCTGAGGACCAGCCCTATCACCTCTCCCCCCATCTCCTCCATCACCTCCTCCATCACCTCCTCCACCACCTCTTCCATCACCTCTCCCTCATCCCCACCTATCTCTCCCTCAGCATCTCCCATGACATCTATTTGTTGGATCTCTCTTTGGTGGCCTAGCAGCTGGATCAGTCAATCATGGAACAGGAAAGTCTCTAAGGAACTACTCAAGATCTGCAGTCATCCTAGGGTCTACAACTGTCTGCCTCATGGTGTGTTAGGCCATTTTTCTGTCATAGCAAAATCCTTTGAAAATGGTCTCCTCCCTGCAAATGTTTCATGGTTTGTGTCCTGCCCTGTGTTCCTTGTGTTGTCACCAAGCTCTGGTCCAATTTGCACTTGCTGAATCATAAAATCCAAAAAGTTTTTCGAATTTCAAGGTCTGCAGGAAATTGTCTCAAAATTTGCCACAGTGTCGAAAACCCATAGTGTTTCTGAAAGTCCATGATGTTTTTAGTCTGTGTGTTTTTGGCCTTCATTATTTTTGACCCTGTGCTTCCTACTTTTGTGCGCTTACCCTTTGGTGTCAAAAACTCTGTTCATTTTCGGTCTTTCTTTGTGTCAAAAATCTTGGGTGTTTTCAACCTTGGTCTTAACTATGCAGGTGCGATGGATGGTGGAGCCCAGTACTTCAAGGTTTCTTGTCATTGATTCTCTAAGTCTCCGGGCAGTTACATCTTCTATCCAGAAACTAGGTGACTGTTAGTCGTGTGATCTCTGAAAGATTGGTAGTTATCTGCTAACATCTCATGAACTTGTGAACGGTTAGTCACGTAGTCACTGAGTGCTTGGCAGTTTGTCTCTTCTCATTCTTCTAGCATGGTTAAAGTTTGGATAGGATCGATGGTTGCCACAAGTTCGCATGGTGAAGATGCACGAGGTTTATTTTTCACACTTTTGCGACAACCGTCTGATCCTCTAAAAGGTAAAGCTCATGTCCGATTGGTCCATGTGGCGATGACTTGTCAGACTTGTCAGCGGGGCCCAGTGTCAGAGATAAAAAGATCTATGGTCGGTGCATGATCACATGGAATATTCTCACCCCATGCGATCATGCACCCACCATCTGATTAGGTGCCGATGGGTGGATCTTGTCAGCAGGGCCTGCAAGGTGGATTTTCAATCAATGGTTGAGGGATGATCTCAAGGAATATTCCCATCCCTTCAGATCATGCCCCATCCATTGATCTGGCATCTTCTCTATGTGATGCGAGTGGGACCATTTTCCATGTGGTGCTTGGTTGCTGTGATTCTATTGGTTGACATGGATGTGCTCAGGAGTAGGGCCATTGTCAAAGGGGTCTGTGACAAGGATGGATCCTATGGCCGGTGTAAGTTCTCATGGGATTTTTCAGAGCTATGAGATCTTACGCTAGCCATTCATCTTGATGCCTAAGGAAAGTAGGTCCTGTGTTGGTATGACCGGGCTTGAACTATAAATGAAATGGTGACATGTGGCATCTGGTGGGCCCAAGTGCAGTCTAGTGTTTGGCGGAGTTGTAAAATCTGGCGGTGCCGACAAAGTTTAATGTGTTCATGCATTCACGAGAAGAAAAGGTGATTCACTAGTTTGTTTGGCGATTGTGCAAATGGTAGTTATGAAGTTGCTAAGTGTTTAGCGAAGGCATGAAATGTTTAGCGAATTGGCGAGGGTCCTTTGTCACCAATTCGCTAAGTCTGGTGGGGCCACTTTTAGAGGAAAGTCATAAAGCCATGAAGGAGGTTTGATCGGACGGCTATGTTTTAAAGCTGGTCTTAGTTTGAATGTGGGCCATTGTTTCTATACAAGTGCCAAGGATTTAGCCGTTGTGGTTCAAATTCAAATTTTTCTAAGAACTTCCAGTGACCAGAAAGTACCAAATTTATGGAATTCATTGCAGAAATGACCCTGTTTGGCGAGATATGACTGGTTTTCTATTTGCAGTGTGGTCCAAGGTGTGGTTGGATCATTTGCAAAGCTTGTACCACAATGGTTGTGTGCTCAAGGCATGTTGTAGGGTGTCCTTTTGAGCCTAGTTTTGTGATCCCCTATACCTGCAGAGAAGATTTTCATGATTGAGGATCAGTTCTGGTTTCCTCTTTCCTAATTTTGATGTGTTTCTCACCCCTGTAATAATTTTTTAGACGGTTTCCAGCAAGTTGGGTGGTTGAGACCCTAACCCTAGCTGTCTGAAGCTTGTTACATATGATCTTGAGGATCCCAAGGCAGCTAGGGGGTATAAGTTGTAGAATTTTGGATTTTACAAGGGTTCCAAAATCTTATTTCTTTTGGTCCTTGGTTTTTGACTGTAATATACTGATAGAAGTCTGATTTTGTGACTTTTCTGATCTTGGTATCATTTTGATTGTATGTTGATCCTGATTGTGTTAATGAGAACATTTTTGAATCCCAATCTTGTATCTTGTGTATGTCTTCTTGCTTGTCTCTGAGCTCATATATGTTAGTTTCACAAAGTGTGCTAACATATGGTAAACAAAGAGTATTTTGAATTTATCTTTGAGTTCCTAACAAAGTTAGGATTAAAGTCTTCTAGGTGAATTCAGTGAGTTTGTAGTTAGGTGTAGAATTTGATGTCCTTGTGCTTGAGGCAAAGGGGTAATAGGCAAAGCACTTACCTCGGATTCCATTGTGTTTGATTTGAGGTATTCAGTTGAGGTATACAGTTAGGTGACTCTGAGCCCTGGGATAAGGCACTCGTCCCTCCTCTTGAGGTATGCATGGTTAACAACTACAAACACAAACATCATTTGATAAATCTTTAACAATCTTATATGAGATATAGTGGAATATTGTTTTAGACTCCTTTAGAGAAGTGAGTCAAGGGTACACCCGCCTGAGCATTGAAGCTCAAAGAGTAGAAGGATCCTTTGATCCTTGTCAGTTGGCCCTCTTCCTTGTGGACTTTGGAGTGGTGATAGAGTAAGAGTTTTATTTAAATTATCCATCAAAGTGTAAATCTGCAAGTTGAAGATTAAAGGAAATAATCCACAACCAACATGGTCCATGCCTGAAATGGCATGTCCAAAAACTCTTTTTGGGCCACATTAAAAGATGCCATAGGTCCCCAATCCTGTCTCTCCTTATGAGTCCTGGCAAACTTTGTCACACACTGGGGCATGCCCTGGATCCTGCCAAACTAGCGCAGAACCCAGCTGACCAACTGTCTCTTCAAAACAAAGGGCATCCGCCCTATCAGCCATCATGACTCAAAAAAAAATCCTAGTTGTCGCTCATCATCCCATAGCTCACAACCTAGGTAGGGTCTCCATGTCACTATATCCAGTGTATCAAAAGTATAATGCCACAACTCTAAATGTCCCAGTTTTTCCTGAGACAAAACTAAGGAGTATAAATGTATGTAGGGCTATATTGTGCCTTGTAATCTAATCGCTATTGGTCTAGTAACTGCAATATGCTCCCATGCCCATACATGGAGCAATGTGACCCCTGCTGATAACGATGCACCCCTATAGTACACCACCTGATGCAAATCATGATACAAATGTGCTAATAAACACACATCCTAAGAAAATTGGGTCCCGTCCATCATTCGTTGTAGAGTGTAGCCCCATCCAACTATAAATCCATGTGACTTATGATCAAGGCATTTGAATCCCCCAATCACCCCTGCTAGAGCCACTAGTAGCAGGTCATATAAATTGACCATATCCTCCCAGCTGATCTCTCCATCCTCAATATTATCATCCCTAAAAATGGCTTTGCACTCCGTCACTCCACCATGCCAATCATACTATACTAACTCTCCTATGATAGGAAGCCGGAGGATGCGATATACATCCTCTAAGGTCACTGTCATCTCCCCTATTGGAATATGGAAGGTACTCATCTCCGAGTGCCACCGCTCTGCCAGTCCTGTCATCATACTCTAGTTTGCCCTAATCTCAGGCATGTAAATCACATGATATAACCTAGATTTACCAATCAGGAGTCTGTCAGTCTCTGACAGCGCCGGTCTTAGATTCTATGTGATGGGATATCTCTCCTATGACATCAAAATATTAGTAATGTCCTCCTATACAAATCAAATAAAATCAAGCTATTAGATTTCAATAAACTGATCTACAACATCTATCTATCCTACTATATCAACTACAAACATGTTCTATCACATGTTTTAACAGATGATTTTATCAATCATCTAGTATCAAGACTGGTTAACTAGCAACCATGCTACAATGTTTCCTATCTTGACCTAATCAATCAAATTTAACCATCGATAGATCCAATCAGCTTATTGACATCTAGTTTGACCTATTTGACTTTCTAATTTCACCAAATTCTATCCATCAAACAAATGCACAGCACAGAAAAATGCATGCACCATAACTTTTCACATTTTCACAAGAAATCATGTATGCGTAGTTTTATTGCACATTTGTGCAATTATTCATGACCAATGCACCAAAAGAACTGATGCACACTTCTAATCTACATTTGCACGGACAACATTATCTTCTAGCATGAATGCACCATTTCCCTAAATGAATGCACAACAATTTTGAATTTCTGCGCAAATGTTGCTAATTGTTGCGCATTCATGCACCGCAACGATGCATTGATTTTCTGGCTAAGAACAATTTTTTTTTCTAATCTAAAGCTACGATTAGATCTAACCTAACATGCTACTAATCTACTATAAATCATTCAAAAGCATCGAATTCACAAAGAGGATCGAATCACCTACCAGCTCACCCAAATCGGGTGGTCGCTAGAAGTGTCTGACCCTCTCGAAGTAGTGATCTGACAACAGAAATGACATCTTGGTGGCTCTTCTCTTCTTTCTCTTGAGCTCTGATCTCCAAATGACAAGTGTGTACAATGAGCTTATTGTGGACCCCTTAGCCCTACTTATAGCCTGTGGACCCTATGTGCTTGGTGTGTGGACCCTACCTCTCATTTTTATTCCGTTTCACCCCATTTTCACCCATCTTTTCTCCTATTTCTTTCATGAGATTGATTATCCAAGAAAATAATAATAATAATAATTTAAAAAAAATTTCAATCATCTTTTTTGTTAATCAATCTCTCAAGGGGGCATGCTTAGGTCATTTCAGACATTGTCTGGGGCAAGGGAAAAATACTTGAAATTTCTTTGAAACAATGTGGCATGCACATTATTTCAAAGAGGGGCAAAATGTATACACTTAAAAATGGCTTCATTAATTGATTAAATATTTATTATTTAATTAATATTGACTTGATAAATTAATTAAATATTTATTATTTAATTAATAATTATTCCTCTATTTGTTAAATAAATTATTCAATTTATTTACTAAATTCACTATAGTTCATTCTTCTATCCTAAGTCTTCTAATTAGTCTTATTAAAGTGATTTAATTAAATATACAAATACCTAAATATGACTAAGTCCCCTAGTCCACCTCATCTACCCACTCACTTGACACATCACCTTGGCTAAAATAAATAATTATTATTAATTATTTATTTGTGATTATCCTCACCTACACATGTCCTATTCTTAAGGGCTATGTGGCCTCATAGGACTTGGTCTCATGACCACATGTCCTCTTTTAAACTAAGTCAAGAGACAATCCCTATTCCTAAGGGGCTTCTCAAGCCACCTCTAAGGGTCAAAGGTGACTCATAGGACACTTGTGCAAAGAGTCCTCATGAGGAAAAGGTCTCTCCCTCTTTCTCTCTTTGGTCTTTGTGAGACACTTGACATGTGTCTTTCCCTTCCACCTTGTTCTCCTCCATGTCAATGTGAGAGGAACATCATCCCTATTCTCCCTCTCACATTCCAACAACATCCCCCTTTCTCTCAACTCCTTCAACCAAGTCAATCCTAGCCCTAGGATCTTCCACCTTTCATTCTCAACCATAGGATTGTGCCACCTAGGTCTAGATCCTCCAAAAATCTATAAAAGGAGCCTCATTTCCCCTTTGATAGCTAATAGGTATTTTTGTAATAGGCATTCAAGCAATCAAGAAATCAAGCATCCAAGCATTCTAAGAGAAATCAATCCATATTATCATCATTTCATTTGCATTCATCCATTAGATTGCATAAGCTATTGTGCACTCATTTCATAAAATCTCCACACTTTGGTAGCATCTTGGGAAAAGGCTTCATTTGGAAATTTGAGAGCTCAACCTCTTCAAGAAATCAAGGCTAGGAGGACAATGGAGACAAGCTGCATGGTAGGTGAAGGTAATTGATTTAGTTTCATCATTTTATAGTTACTTTGTATTCTTCATTGTGTTGCATTAGATTGATTTATTGGCTTTCAATAGTTAATCTATCATCTCTAGTTATTAGACATCTAATTTGCATACAATGTTGAAAACATAGAACACTTGGCAAAGTGCACATGCGCACTTACATTAAGGCATCATAAATGTGATCACACAAGCTATATCAATCAATTCACTCAAGTGGGATCAAACAAAGAATGATTACATATTCTGCAGAGACGATGGCATAGAAAACATTGTTGCATTCAGAAATTTGACGAACGATGTAGAGATATTCATTTTTGATGGATGCAACCGGGCCTGTGTCACATTAACCGCCCAAATAACCTTAACCTTCACCTTAACAGATGCTAACGTGGATAGGTGGCAATGAGGCACAATCCCGTTAAGATAATAGAAGTTGACCTTGAGGATTAAGGGATAGCGCCAACCATTAGATCATTGAGGATTAAGGGATAGCGCCAACTGTTAGATCAAAAATGATCTAACGGTCAAGATATTGATAGGTGGTCCCCATTCAGAACTACAGATAGGTGGCCTTATGGCATTATCCTTTGAAATACTTACTGAAGCTCTTTCAACCTTCATGGGATCATGCCTGTTTGACGCGTGTCCTAATTTCTTGCCAGCGACACAGAAAGTAGATGATTTTTTTTATCGACATCACACTTGCACACATATAATCGAAAAAACATAACATTTTTTGTAATTGTTGATGCGCACCTAGAAAGGAAAACACGTGGCAATGAGGCACAATCCCATTAAGATAATAGACATTCATCTTGAGGATTAAGGGATAGCGCCAACCATGAGATCAAAAATGATTTAATGGTCAAGATATTGCTAGGTGGTCCCCATTTACAACTGCAAACAGGTGGCCTTATGGCATTATCCCTAGAAGTACTTACTGAAGCCCTTTCAAACTTCGTGGGATCACACCTGTTTGATGCATGTCCTGATTCATTTTTCAGCAACATAGACAATAGATGATTTATTTTATCCACATTGCACTTGTGTGATTGGGCACTTGCACACATATTATCAAAACCACATAACATTTTCCATAATCGCTCATGTGCACCTAGAAAGGAAAACACATAATAGTTTCGGCGGTGACATAACTAGACATTAATAGTTCCACATCAAATGTAAAAATGTAGTAAATTGCATCCACGGGAAAAGGATGAGGGAATTAATTGCCACCAACTCACTTGTCCTACGTCTTCATTTGCATTTAATGCAGTCAGTAAATGAAGTCCTTGGGAAGTTTTCCTTATAATTCCATTTTATAAGTTACCAATGTTAATAGGATTACTTACTCTTAAAGTTAATAGTCGTTCATCCTTTTGAAAGATCTTTGGGTTTTCTGTCAAGTTAATAGTGGTTCATCCTTTCGAAAGATCTCTGGATTTTCTGTCAAGTTAATAGTGCTTCATCCATTTGAAAGATATCTGGGTTTTCTGTCAAGTTAACAGTGGTTCAGCCTTTTGAAATATCTCTAGGTTTTTTGTCAAGTTAATAGTGGTTCATCCTTTCAAAAGATCTCTAGGTTTTCTGTCAGGTTAATAGTGGTTCATCCTTTTGAAAAGATCTCAGCATTTTCTATCAAGTTAATAGTGGTTCATATTTTTGAATGATATCTATGTTTTCTGTCAAGTTAATAGTGGTTTGTGTGATTGAAAGGACTCTGTGATTTCTATTAAGTTAATATTAGTTTGTCCATTTCAAAGGGGAAAATCACCTTGCATTTTTATGTGAAATTGGTAGTAGTTTGTCCGTTTGGAAAGGGAAAAGCACTCTATGTTTTCTTTGAAGAGGGCTTCACTAGGAGACGGAAAAGATTGTGTATTTTCGGCTGAATTTATAAAATAGAAGAGAAGCCTACAATAGGTGTGTTGTACATATAAATTTTTTTTCAGCAACATTTATATTTATTTGTATTTGTGTGAATTTTTTGGGAGTTACAGTACGTCCTTAAAGTAGTTTGTTTGAATAGTTTAAAAAATATGATTTGTTTTTGGTTTTGAACATTAGCATGTATTCATGTCACATTACTATAGAATTATTGTTTTAACAGTTAATGGATATTGTTTTAGCGTAAATTATCATTTTACCCTAGAGTTAATGTTTGAGTGGCTCAAGATTGACCTTGATCAATCATGTAATGTACAAGAATGAACCTAAAATTTGAATAATTAAATTGAAATTCAAATGTCCCTATCCATTTCTACTACTACTTATGGATTGACATAGCACATATTTGTATGGCGTGTTGTTATGTCATAGTATTTAAAGACCTTCAATGTACCATTAATTAATATGTTTGATTTGTGGCTAAATTTTTAAAATAGAAGAGAAGCCCACAATAGGTGTGTTGTATATATAAATTTTTTAAGCAACATTTATATTTATTTGTATTTTGTGTGAATTTTTTGGGAGTTATAGTATGTCCTTACAGTAGTTTGTGTGAATCATTTAAAAAATATGATTTGTTTCAGGTTTTGAACATTAGCATGTATTCATGTCACATTACTATACAATTATTGTTTTAATTGTTAATGGATTTGGGTTTTGATTGGGTTGGGTTGTAGATTCATGACGAGCACCAAAAATATTGTAGTTATAGGCATTGGGTGTCCATGGAAAACAAAATTAGTCTAGTCGTGAATGTGTAGGGTATGGCTGCTCCTTTAATGACCATGCAAAAACACACAACGAAATGCCAAAATGTTCAAAAATACTTAGTAGTTTCCATATGTAGTCATGCACAGAAAAAAAAAAACCGATTGGAACGATGAAAATAGAGAATATTGTGCAGCCTTGTGCACTTTGCCTTTCGGCCATGTTATATTTAATTACTGTTACACGATTGAAAACCAACATTTGTATGCCAACATAGGTAAGTAGCAAAAGTGATAATTTCTTGTATCAGTAGAACATTGCCCATCACAAGGGGCTGAAAGTAATGAAGTGATCACCTAACTTTTCACCAATTTTACAAATAGTATTGGCTTTTCCATTCGCAAAACAAGAACAATGTTAGCTCTAGCTATCATGGTAATAACACCCATTGGAATGGTTGTAATGTGTCTCATCGAAGAAAAAGTTATTCGAATAGCCAAAATAGAGAATAGCCCTCACTTGCCTACTTACCCTTTCATCCATGTTGACAAATATGGCAGAAATATTACTGCCAATTAAACCTTAAACTTCACAAAATATATTTAATTACACAAGCCTGATTCAAAAGTAGTTTTTGACGTTGACAAATATTACCACTGATTAAACCTTAAATTTTTAGCAACATAGGTAAGTGGGACTCATAGTAGAGAAAAGAGGGTGTAATTTGTGTCTGTAATTTGTCACAGCGAACAGGGTAAATTACGTGGATTGTGCAATGTCAGCATGTTTTTCATCTGCATGACAAATGTGAAAAACTGAGAACACTTTATTTAGTGGTATAGCAAAAGGAAGGTACACCAATAGAAGTTATCATTTATTTGTATAAAATTGGCCATCGTCAAGGGTCGAAAATCTTACAGTTAAAAGCTGACTTATGGTGATAGTGAAAACAAAATAGTTCACATTGATAGAACCTATTGGCATAGCATTTCCCATCAGTTTAGGGCCCAATTCTTACTTCGATGCCCCAAGTTATGCCGATGTTGAAAACACACAATAGCTTATGCAGAGGCACAGGAAAAACATAAAGTTATGCTGCTAGAAGTTACAAGCATAACATTGCTCATGGGGATAGGCCTAAAATGCCAAATGTTAGAGTGATAACCCCGGTAATGTGGACAATGGAAGCATAGAACACTTTATGCACTGGTATAGTATAAGTAATTTTGATGCAAAGCTGTCAGCGAGAAGTGCAAACATGGAACAAAAGTAGTCCTCAAAACTCTTCAAAAGGTTCTGGGTAGGGGTTAAAAGAAAGTGTTGTCACTAGGGATTGCACCCGTGATGGCTAAGTATAAAACTCAGAAATCCCCTGAAACATGGGAATACTCTCAAGATGTAGGACTACTTCTTGAGAATACACCTCTGGATTAAGGGCCGACTTCCCCGTTTGTATCAACTGAACTATACTAACTTTGAAAGGAAAGGGATAGAGATTGCATAAAATTGAAACAACTAGATCTAACTTAGGTGATTCACCAAACTGAATAGATCCACAATCTGAAAACCACTCACAATATAACTCCAGTACTTAACAAGGACTCCACAACTTCCCCAAATCTGATTTCCTTTTAGAAAAACAATCAGGTGCTGAAGGTGAATGAGAAGGAAAGATGATTTTCACAACTCAACATAGTTAGATGCATATAGATTTGAAAACCTTAAAGAAGATCAACACTTGCAAAATAATCAAATGAACATACTATCATGTAAAGGATCAGAATCAATCACAATACATAAAACTAAGTTCATCAACCAACTCACAAACTGTAGAAAAGAAGGGAACTATTTTGCTATTAATTGGAATAAAAGGAGCTACAATATTAGATTGCTTCACAAGAGCTACAAAATTCACCTCGTGAGAATGAGGGAATGAAGAACTAAACTTCCAACATCAAAGTGGAAGGCATATATAGGAAATCTATAGAATCTGCAATAAAGACCACTCCTCGTCAAAAATAGAAAAGCTAGCCATTAGGACCATCACTCTTAATTTTAGATGGCATATTCCCAAGAATATAGGGGGACAGAAAAGTAGGGACCCTAAAAATGGGTGGTCAAAAGGAAGACCGTTACCCACTAAGTCATGCTTTGTAAATGATATCAGACAAGGGCTCATAAAATGCCACTTGTTAATATCTACAATAAGACTTTGCAATGACTTTTACAATAAAAATATTCCCCTAATATGTCAAATAAGATGGATCCTAAATACATTAGCAAATAGTTTTCAACCCTAAATAAAAGGGAAAAACACATTTGAAATGCTTACAATTTTTATACATCCACTTGACACATAAATACTCCTAAAAAGATAGCACCCCCCATGCATGATTATAATATTCCTCTCTTAAGTAAAAAATTAACCACCATGGTAAGAACCTAGGCATCAAAATAATTAATAATTACATAAACATAACCTATGCCCATGAAACATTTATCAAAGGAGAGTAAACAATCCTCAACCCTAAAAGGGGAGACAAGAAAAACATGTTACTATTGAAACCCTCATTTGAAAATGAGCATCCTTTGTCAATTGCAGTCCCCATTCAGCACCTGGCAACATTCTACACTCTCTGGCAGTTCTATTGGCAACTTCTATTCTAAAACTAGAAAGAACATCTCAATTCAGCAACATCTATCTTGAGGTAGGCTTGTCTGATTCGTCACTCATTCATTGCTCTGTATAATCTTGAAAGGCATTAGATCACCGTGGCATGTTAAAATTGATTTTTGATGAGGGACCGAGCCTATTGTCTCTATATCATGCATTAAGGTTTCATTGTTTATTCAATGTATTGTTGCACTGTTGGTCATAGCCCTGTGACGGAAACTAGGGAATGACAATGTATATATGATCTTTGCAATTTGTATTAGGGAACGGTTGTTATGTTGCTTGAACTTATGCATGCTTTGTTATTTCCTCCTGTATCTAAAAATGAGGGCATGACTTTGTATTTCACTTCTTTGAATCTATGAGGGGATTGCTTGCTTTCAGAATACTGGCATCTTTTATTTTATTTCTCTCTGTATTTGAGAGCATACTGTACTTTGTATTTTCTATTGATAAAACCTTCACATCAATACATAATTGTCATTGTTTCATTTGTCCTATGGCTCAATGTATCTGTTCTAGCACCTGGCATCATTTGGCTTTATCTGAGAAGGAGAGCACTATAGTATGACAATATGTTATGAGGGCTAAGGATGGCATCAACAATTGATGTGTTTAATCATGGCATGCTTCTGTATTTGGTTGGTCTGCATTGCTTTGAAGTTGTACCTTGAGAGGCAATGGCATACGTTATCCTGCTAACCCTAAACTTGAAGGCCCCGTGCTCACCCATTGCTTGATCTTTATGTTGTAATCATGGCCCGCCAATAATGGCATTGGGCTTGTTGAAATTGGTAAAGTTGTTATTGTTGTTGCATGTAGAGGCCCGCAATTTAAAACTTGGCATTTGCTCTCTTTTTTGATTCTATGGAAATTGTTAGGGCACTAAATGCATTAGAGCATCTATTATTGATTCACTGTCATTTGCATTGCTCTTTCCTATTTTGAATCCCTTAGCACAGCATGGCACTAGCAGCATTTGAATGCATTAGGGCAGGGGTGTACTTGCTATTGTACTATTGCTTGTTTAACATGCAGGCCTAAGAGCTCAATGCAAGGGTATCTTAGTGTATACTCATTCTGATTGCCTTTTGTTAATATACTAGTATCATAATGCCTCCACATCCTTTTCCATGAAAACACCTCATTTTATCTTTTTCATTTGATAATGCCATTCATCATTGCTATATTGTTTGCTATTGGTGTTCGGTGCATTGTATTACCTCTATTGTACATCTCTAGTTATTTTCTATCGACCTTTATGCTACTGATTGCTATTCTTGGCTGCGGGCATCAATGTATATGCTGTTGAACCTTTTAAGGGGCTCAAACCTAAGAGTAAACTATAGTACTGGTTGTATTGCATTGCCCCTATATTGATAATGTAGACCTGACATTGCCGTCTTTAATGTTACTTACTGGTATGATCGAAGATGCACGGATTTGCTGTAGCAATAGTTGATTACATCTCCAGTATTGTAAAATAGCATCTTGAGTTCCTATAGCATTATGTATATTAGTTTCAATGCATGTACTTCTACTATTTTTTACATGGTGTATTGTTGAAAAGCCCGAGAACACACTGTTCATTGACGGCATTGAATCAATTTTTGTTTACTGTTGTATACATACCCCTGCATCGTATGTATTGTTTGAGAGCTAGCTCCTATACACCTGGGTACATGAATTGAGCACTATTTCTTGTATAGATAACTCAATAGTATCAAAGTCTACATTTTTCCATCATTGGGGGCCATGAAATTGATGATACTAGGCAGATGCATGTATCCTGTGAGAATAAGACCCTCTATATTAGTGAACCTATCATTGTTTTCTTATTGCATCATGTAATAGTACATTCACTATTTATTCATATTGATATCATGCCTTTGATTGCATAAGATGCCAGGGAACTTGTAGAATGGGACCATCTCCATTATTATCTCAAATGATGATATGCCATGTCTGTTGGACCAATCAACTAGACCTCTCTTGAATTCATAATGCAGATTTATCATACTCATGTTATAGCACTTAAAGTATTAAATGCAAGATAAAGTACACATGCATTGCATTTTAACTTAAAAAAACATGTGTTGTACCCTTTTCTGAATTTGTGGATGTGGATTGTGTACCTTGTTCTTCTATCATGCTGATGAAGTATTTCCTCTGAAACTACCAATGCTCTGTTCTGAACCTAATTCATCCTATCTTAAAATGCTGTGATGAATGCCTCTTGGATATGGCTCATGCTCTATTACTAGCTTTGATTCATTTTTATGTCATTATGGACTCTTATCATCATGCCATGCTATCCTACCCTTTAATGTAGGTTTATCACACTCATACCATATCAGAATGTAGAATGTAGATTGAAACATATTTATGCTCTAAATGGAATGTATTGAGTCTATCTTGAACTTTATCTATTGTACCTATCTAATCACGCGGATATGTGCCCTCAGCATGTTGATAATATATGCCCTGTGAAAACCTATGAAACAGAGTGCCTTGTCTGATACATAGACCTGTGTACTCGACAAATAGCTTTGTTCTATTCTTGATATCATAAAGCCTTCTATTTCATTGCTTTATTGATTGATGCTGGATCATCTGAATGTTCCTCCATATGTTCACACAGTGTCTGCTCTTGGCCCTTGATGCAATCACCTGATAGGAAACCTAGATTTTTCCCTATCATGATCTGCATCAAGGGCCCAGGTCATTCACAGAATCATTATGAATTAGCTCCCCTGTATTTGCACATGAAACAAACATGTCAATAAAAAAAACAATGGTACTTCATTTATTTCCAGGGGCTCCTTGATGCACATGCCCTAAGCACAACCTTTTTTAGAGGTGTATGGCTGAGTTTGTATATGCGTTACTATATTGTGATACCAGGCATTGTTTAGATCCATTAGATCTAACCCAAATCCCCCTCTTCTTCTTTTGAAGGTTTTGGATCACGGGAGCACACTGGGCACACAGAAGCATCAACATCTCATTACCAGGCAATGTCTGGTACCCCAATACCACCTCTTAATTTAAATGTATATTTACACTCATTCATCTATTTCTGGTAAAGGCTATGCTCACGGCCTGTGTGAGCCTAGATAGATGTTCTTTCTTTTTAGCTCCTTTACTTTCTGCTCAGTACAAAATGATATTGATAGATGTATGTATAGATATAGATGCTATTCATTTCCTTTTATTTTTCATGTATTGTAATGAAATGAACAAAAATTTAATCCAGATCACCTAATAACACAAACTAGGTTATTGTAGCTCATCTAGTAACTAGGCTTTCAAAATGTGTCAAAAATATGACAACATTCTGGCAACCTCTTTGGAGTGCTTGCCTGCTAAGCATCGGACCAGTTGCCTTGAAAATCCATTGGGCACAGAGTCACTAACAACTGACCAAACTCCAACCAAAAAAAACTCCTTCTCTCCAACAAAACTAAAACTAACTGCCCAAATCCTACTTAGGCTTACTGCTAACCAAACTGAACTGAACTGCAAGCTGAAAGCAAACTGAACTAGAACACTTGTGCTAGGTACTTAGGGAAAATTGAAAGCCAAAAACCATCTAGAACTACTAGAATATAGGGTAGAAAAAACCTCAGAAGAAAGCTTTGAGGTAAATCCCATTCACTGGAATGGGCAGCTCCTCTCCATCCATGCTAGCCAGCTGATAAGCATTGTGGGCCTTGCATCTAATCACCATGAATGGTCTAGTCCAGATAGCATCAAATTTGGTGTGTTTCCCTAGCTTATGTTTTTCTTCATCCCACCTAAGCACTAAATATCCTTCCTTAAAAACTTTGGGTGTTGCTTTCTTGTCAAAGCTTCTCTTAACTTGGGCATGATGAGTCTCTAGGCCTTCAAATGCCATCTTTCTTGTCTCCTTTAATTCAATAAGCTCTTCCAACCTAACCTGCATAGCATCTTCCTGTATGAGATCAATCTCTTTAATTAGACTTAGGGTAGGTAGCTTAGTAGATAGAGGAATCCTAGCCTCTCTTCCATATACCAATGTGTAAGGTGAATTACCAATAGCCCTCTTAGGAGTTATCTTGTTAGCCCACAAGGCTAACTTCAACTTGCTATGCTAGTCTCTTTGGTTTCCTTCTATAACTCTTCTGATTATTCTGAGCAACTTCTTATTAGTTGAATCAGCTTGGCCATTACCCTAAGGGTAATAATTAGAAGAAGTACTCAAAAAGATTCCATGCTTGAGTGCCCACTCTGAAACCTTGGTTCCCAGGAAAGCCATAGCATTATCTGATATAATTGAATCAAGAGTACCAAATCTGGATATAATATCTTGATAAAAATTCAACACAAAGGTCTCATTAGCTTCCTTTAGTGCTACTGCTTCTATCCACTTAGTAAAGTAGTCTATTGTAGTGAGTATCCATTTGTGTCCAGCACTAGATGGTGGGTTGATAGGTCCAATAAAGTCCAGACCCCACTTTGAAAATGGCTGCTCAACTTCAACAGGATGAAGGGGAAGTGCAGCCAGCTTTTATTTTCTAGTAAACAAGGTGCAATTTTTGCACTTTCTAACCCAATCAAAAGCATCCTCATACAAACTAGGCCAGTAATATCCAACTCTTAGAATCTTAAGAGCAGTGGTTCTAGCAGCAAAGTGCCCACCAGAACATCCATCATGAAATTCCTCTAGTATTTTCTTAATTTGATCAGCTTCCACACATCTTAATAAAACACCAGCATGATCTCTTCTATAAAGGACATTATCAATAACAACAAAAGGAATAGCCTGGAGTCTATAGTACCTTCTTTTACTCCTCCCAAGGTTTTGAGGACATTGGCCAATGGCAAGATAGCACTTCATTTCTATTATCCAGCTTGAGCTCTGTCTAGATTCTTGATTCATCAAAACAACATCTTCCTCCTGTTGGTTTGCATTTGAAACTTTCTCATTAAGTTGTTCACATAGTCCTTTTCCTCTAACTAGTTTGGTCACCTTGATATGTACATCGTATTCCATAACCTTGGTGACCCATGAAACTCTCTTATGACTTAGGTCCTTGTTCAATAGAAAGTCCTTTATGCAAGGATGTGCAACCATCAGGTGCACTGTATTGTTAGACAATAGATGTCTAAACTTCTTTAGACTTCTCACAATGGCCAAAACATGTTTTTCTATAGGCAAATAATTTAGTTCATAACTGTAAGAATTTGCCTAAGGCAAAGAATAGAAACCAAGATCTAGAAGCTCAAGAGATAGCACAAGAGAGACAAATATGATATGATCAAATGATCAAATAATGAATAATAGATAGATAGATGATTGATTATACAAAGTAGGAATGCCTCAATATATAGGCAATGCAATAAGAGTACATGATAAGGAGATGATAAGATATCACCCACACAATGTGGAATCACATGTCCACCAAAGGTGGATCATCCTCCAATATGCAATAAAGTATGTGCATTGGATTAGGATGATAATGTGATAAAAGCACTAAAGGTGGATCTCACACACAAAGAGGTATGAGAAGACAACTATGACCACCTAAAGTGGAGTTTCTCCTAACCATGTGCTAAAATGAAATGCAAACTCCTAAGTGTCACAAAGACAAACTACTATGCAATGCATTATCCTAAGTAAACTTAAGTAAAGTGTAATTAGTAAATACTTAATTACACCAACACCCCCCCTTAAGTGCAACTTAGGGGAATGCACTTAAGCTCACAATGCAAGATGGGTCCCGGCTACTAGGCCATGTTAGGTACCCATGTACAAGATGCAAGAACAATGCAATCTCTCATAAAGTGGAGAAAGAGGGAAAACCTCATGGGAAAAACCCTCCCCCAAAAAGAGAGATGAATACAATAATAGAATATGAGAGAGAAGACCTCATGTGAGGAAAATATCCCCCCCATAAGATAGAATTAGTGGAAGAGAGACCAAGTAGCCCCCCCTCAATGTAGAATGAACACCAATGGTAGATGCTCCAAGCTCAATGTAGAAACTTCTCCATGAGTGTAGAACAACATTCCTCCCCTTAGGAAGAAACAATACCAAAGGTGAATGTATGAAGCCTCCTCCCCAATCTATAGGAAGAAACCTCAAAAAGTATGGAATCTCTGAAACCTGCTCAAGTGTCCCCATGTCAAAGCTGAAAGTTGCCTCCTCCAAATCATGTGTACTAAGCCACTCTGCTGAAAAAGACAAATCAGGATCAACTGAGGATGAATGTAGAACATGTACCCAAGACCCAAGTATCTCCTCTAAAGAGAAAGTGACCTCCTCCAACTGATGTATCAAAGTATCCACAATCATGTCACCCTCGAAAGAATGATCAAGTAGAGAATGAATATGAGGGTCAGCATGTTCCCTCGCAACAACTAAAGAAGGATCATCTTCAACAAAGAGAAGATGAATGTCATCAATGAAGTCTTCCAAATCAGAAGTGTGGGACTCCACAAACAAACCTACAATGTCTATCAAGTAGTCATCCCATGGAACCAAGTCTGGAAGACAATGAATATCCTACTGCACTGAATCACCTGAATCTATGTGAATGCAAGCATCATCAAGCACAAGAGTAGAAGTAGGAGGAGATGAAATAGAAGGCTCAAGAACTTGATCATGAGTGAGAATACCCAAGTTCAAGTAGCCAAAACTCTCCTCAAAATCTGAATCATCACTGTAATCATCATATGCTGAAGACTCACTGTCTGAAGAATCACTGTCATCAAGAGGAACAAAATCTACAAAGGAGTACAACCGAGAAGAGTGATCCACTATCCCAATAGCAATAACTGCTCCACTCTCCAAGTCCTTGATGAAAACTGAATCAGGTGTAAATTCCACAGTTTTCTTTGTAGCACCATTTGTGATTTGATAGATAGAAAGAAGGTTATTGGTCAAGTGTGGAACACACAACACATCATTGAAGTGTCCATCCTTAACTTCAATACTTCCTTTCCCAAGCACATTCATGTAAGTGTGATTGCCCATCAAAATAGGTGGACCTTTACAAGGCTCAAATGATGAAAACATGGACTGTGAAGAAGCCATATGATGAGAAGCCCCTGAATCTAGAAGCCATCTACCTGAATCATGACTTGAAGAAGCATATAAAGCGTGTCCTTTTTGAGTGACAAATGTGTGACCCTTCCCTTTATCTTTTTCTAAATTGGGTGAAGAAGAGGTTGAGGTAGACATCCTAGAAGGCAATTTGATGTTGTTCTTGGCAAGAAGATTCTTCAATTCATCAATGTCCTTCTTATAACAAAAGTGTTCTTCATGTCCATCCTTTTTGCAATATGCACAAAACCGCTTCTCCTTCTTTGAAGATTCACCCTTTTGAGGTGATGTAGAAGTGTCATGTTGTGTGGAAGTTGATGTTGTGCCTTCTTGTTGAGACTTAGACTTCCAATTCTTCTTCTTCTTTTGACTTTGATTGCCTTGACTCTCATGATTAGCCACCAATGCCTTGGAAGTTGAAGACTTGAGAATCCCCATTCTCATCAATTTTGTTTGTTCTAAGACCAACATTTCTGAAAATGACTCAAATGAAGGCTTAATGAAGGCACTTCCCATTGTCAACTTGTGAGTATTGTAACTTGAAACAAAGGCAGCATATTCAGGAGGAAGATGATTCAACAAGTGACTAACCAACTTCACATCCTTGATGGGATTACCACAATCATCAAGTTGTGCTCTATAGTCATTGACTTTGGTGAGATAATCTTGTATTGTGTCAAAGTTCCTGGGATCTAATTTGAGGAGATCAGTCTCAATTTTGAATCCCATTTCCTCATCCACTTTACCAAATAATTCTTCAAGTTTTTCCCATGCTTCTTTAGCATCATTTATGTTTTTGATGTGATACATTACTGCTTGAGACATATTCTCTCTTAAGACTCCTAAAGCTTGATAATTTCTTCGTGACCATTTACCTATTGCAGTAGTATCATCAGCAGCGGGTTTTTTAATTGTACCATCCACATAAGGATTTAAACCTTGAACCATTAACTTGCTCCATACATTATCTTTCCATGTAGCATAGTTATGTGGAGTTAATTTTCCAATTGAACCCATGATGTAGAAATGAAAAGAGCACAAAAAGAGAGACACCAGCACACAAGACACCCCCCCAATTCACTCAATCAAAGAACCCCCCCCAAAATGATGATTTTGGCACTTTATAACTAGTGCATGTACAATTGCCACTTGCCAAAAATTGATCAAAGTGGACTTTTGATTTTGATGATTACAACAAAAAATATGAAGCTATATTAGACTCAAACAAATAAGACACAAGATCTCTCAAGGATCTAACAAATTACAAGTGCCAAAAATAGGCCAAAATAGACCAAATTCTAAAAGTACTATGTCTATTCAAACTTTTTCCAAACTAATACCAGATCTAGAAAGTAGACAGAAAATCATGAACTTTCAAAAAAAATAGCACTTGAAAATGTGTCCATATGAGCCCGAACGAAGCCTCTAAAGTTGTAAAAATCTGGATTTTCAATTTTCAGAAAATATCAAAAATAGAAATTAGAAACCACCTGCACCATTGTGTAGATCGTGAAATTCTACCCTAAAACAAAAACAATTGCTCTGAAAAAGGAGTCCAGATGACTGAGATATCGCTGTTTGAAAATTGTCTCTGAAATTATTTTTTCTGAATCACCGCCGCCGAACCTTGAAAATTCAAATGGCTCTAGATTTGGCTTCAGATGTCCAATTTGGATGAAACAAAATTTGATTTAGGGGTTTTTGGACCTCCTCAATGTGATTCCAACCTCTGATTTGCACCAGCAAGCTCCAATTTTGACCTGCAATAAAAATCTCTCAAAATAGGCTATACAAATGAAACTCCTATGGCTCTGATACCATGTAAGAATTTTGATATCGCTCTGATACCATGTAAGAATTTTCCTAAGGCAAAGAATAGAAACCAAGATCTAGAAGCTCAAGAGATAGCACAAGAGAGACAAATATGATATGATCAAATGATCAAATAATGAATAATAGATAGATAGATGATTGATTATACAAAGTAGGAATGCCTCAATATATAGGCAATGCAATAAGACTACATGATAAGGAGATGATAAGATATCACCCACACAAGGTGGAATCACATGTCCACCAAAGGTGGATCATCCTCCAATATGCAATAAAGTATGTGCATTGGATTAGGATGATAATGTGATAAGAGCACTAAAGGTGGATCTCACACACAAAGAGGTATGAGAAGACAACTATGACCACCTAAAGTGGAGATTCTCCTAACCATGTGCTAAAATGAAATGCAAACTCCTAAGTGTCACAAAGATAAACTACTATGGAATGCATTATCCTAAGTAAACTTAAGTAAAGTGTAATTAGTAAATACTTAATTACACCAACAATAACCATCTAGGCCCTGACTATAAAAAGCTACCGGCTGTTCTTGATTCTCAGCATTATGCTGGACTAAAATGGTAGAAATGCTATCTTTATCCCCAAAAGCATATAATATAAAATCTTTAGAAAAATTAGGATTTACCAATGTGGGAGCAGATACAATTGCTTCTTTGATTTCTTCAAAGTTACTTTTTCCTTCACTGGTCCAATGAAAACTTGCATTCTTTTTGAGCATCTGAGTCATAGGCTTCAAGAGTGTAGCAACATTTGGGATAAACCTTCTTAAAAAGTTGATCCTTCCTAGGAAACTCTGCAATCCCTTCTTGTGAGCTGGCAGGGGGAGGGCTAGAATGGCCTTCACCCTCTTAGGATCAATAGTTGTTCCCTCCTTGGAGACAATGTGTCCTAGTAGTCTTCCCTCATGAACATCAAAAATACATTTCTTTGGATTCAATGAGACTCCAAACTCTCTGCATCTTTCAAAAATCTATCTAAGGTGTATCAAGTGGTCCTTTGTATCCTTTGAAAAAATGGTTATATCATCCAGATATACCAGAACAAATCTATTCATTAAGCCAGAAAAAGCCATCTCCATCACTTTCTGGAATGTGGCACCAGCATTTGATAACCCAAATGGCATCTTTCTGTATGCCATGGTGCCCCATTTGGTAGTGAAAGCTATCTTGTATTGATCTCCTTCTCTTACCAAGACCTGGTTATAACCAGAAAAGCCATCTAACAAAGAAAACCTGTCAGACCCAGAAACATACTATAAAATCTGCTCCATAGATGGTAATGGGTGATGGTCCTTTAGGGAAGCCCTATTAAGATCTCTAAAATCTAGACACAGTCAGATCTCGCCATTCTTCTTCCTAACTGTCACAAAGTTTGAGACCTAGGAGGTATGCTTAATAGGAAAGATAATATTAGCTTGAATCATTTTTATCAACTCTTCTTTCATGAGGACCTCTAACTTGGGATTAATGGGTCTTTATTTCTGTCTTATGGGCTTGGCTTGGGGCTCAAGTTCAATAGTGTGCTGGGCTAGATGAGGGTCAAACCCATTTAAATAATAGTATTCCCAGGCAAATACATCACTAAATTCCTGGTATAATGAAACAAAAGTTTGCATTTCAGACTGAGTGCATACCTTTCCCAACTTGAGAAATTTGTTTTTGAGGACCTCCACAAGATGGTAATGTTCTTCTTTAACTGTCATGCTAGCCTTGTCACCTCTGGGTTGATCATCAAAATTAAATACAGACTCAAGTGTGACCAGTCCTTTGGGTAATCTATTGCTCTTTAGCTGTAACATTTGGTCACCATACTGATGGGCATGTTTTCTCTAGTTCATTCTAGAGCACTCAGCTTCTTCAATAAGAAAATTGAAAATCTATTCATCATTTTCAAAAACTTGCCAGCTTACTTGATTATCTGGTATCGAGGGTCTTACTAGGACCTTCACATGCTGAGAATTAGGATCTAAGACACCCTTTGGAATGTCATATTCTACTCCTAAGGCAGCCAACTTGTCTTCTTGAGTATTCTGATTTCTGGGAACAACAACTAAATTGAAGGCACAAAATCCTTCTATCAGGTCCCAGACTCTGTGTTTATACATCTTCAATGTGTCACTCTTTGTGAGATTAGTGCCATGGATCTGATTGACCACTAACTCACTATCACCAGTCACTTTCAGGTTCTTGATTCCTCTTTGTCTTGCCCATTCCAAACCATGTATCAATGCCTCATACTATGTTGTATTATTGGTACAGCTGAAAGAAAAACATACAGTAGAATAATATTTTTCTCCCTCTGGAGAGATCAGGACAACACCTCCACCTGAGCCCACTTTGCTTCTGGCCCCATCAAAGGAAAGTTTCCATAAATCATCATCATGGTTGGTAGAATTTTTGTTCTCCTTTTTAATCAATTATGGCATCACAATATCTCCTTCATGAATTATAAATGTTCAAATGCCATCCACATCTATATTTTTGAAAGGATCCTCATTTTCTAAATTGTTTTTAGCCCACTCATCTAGTGCTATGTCAGGAAACTTCCTATCACTGATCTCAGGCTCAGAATCAATTGATTCTTGATCATGATACATCAAATTAGCATTTACAGGGCTCGGGGTATATGGTTCAACATGGGTTTTTGAAAAAGGCTCAGACCTGATCCTGACCTTGGCTCCATACCTTGTCTTAAAATATAAGTGAGACCAATCAGCTGAGAGATATCCCCCTATCCTAGCAGTGAAATCTCTACTCAAACAAATAGCAAAAAGAGGAGGCAAATCAATAACATAAACATCCTGAGGGATGGAGAAGGTAGGACATTCATGAAGAGTGAGGCTCAGGTCTTTAATAACTCCCAAGGTATTGATTGATGACCCATCAAGCTAGACAACAAGCTTATTTAATGGTTCATAGGGTAAATCTAATAAATCTGCCAACTGTTTAGAGATCACAAAACTACTAGCTCCTTAATCTATCATGTAGTTATGGATCAAATGATTTCCAACAATAAGAGTTAGATAGAAAGGAGGAGGCTTAACCTGAGAAACAACAGTTGGCTGTGAACTACTCTCTTCCTTTTGCTGGTCTTCCTGGGGAGTTCCAGCCACCGGGACCTTAGGCTGCTCCAAAACAGCTCCTTGGCTTGATGAGATCTTAGCCAATTCATTCATCATCAGCTCCTTTTGTCCAGGGATTGCTAGAGTGTCAATCAAAGGAACATTGATTGATGTCTTCTTCATTTGTTCTACTATATTGAAAGAGCCCAAATTCACCTTAGGTTGCCCCTTTGGAACACTAGTCTCAGCTTGTGTAGGCACCAACTGTGTAGTCACCTTAGCTGGTTCCTTTGTTTCTATTGACTAGCCTATAGCTAAAACTTGAACTGGCTTAGGTGGAAGATTCTCAATAGGATCCGACTGACTGGTAGAGGTCACTTGCTCCATTTCTAAAGCCTTCTTCTTAGATCTTGTATTGGCTACAATAGGAGTGTGGGTCAAATTGTCATTAGGTGAAGATATCACTCCACAAAAATCTTCTTTTTGAAAGTTCATCAATGCTACCTCAGGAGCCTGGGTTTCATTTGTAGTGACAGTTGGATCTTGTTGGATTCCTGGTTGTTGAACCATCTCCTGCAGCATCCTCATATTGTTCTGCATGATGAGGGCCTGAGCATAGCCACTCAGACACATCCCCTGGATATGTTGTTGATTGCAAGGGCAACCCCATTGGTAATCTTGTGCCTTGTTATTCTGGGCTACAGGAACCAATTCCCTAGAAGCACTAGGAATGTTAGGATTATAAGGCTGGCTGGTCTTTTGGTTATAACTCCTTGCTTGACCCTGCTGGCATTGCTGGTATTGGGGCTTGTTTTGTTGGTAATGATTTTGATAGGGTTGCTGGTAAGGTTGCTGATAGGGTTGCTGGTAAGGCTAGGAATGTTGCTTTTTTAGACTAACCAGCTCATTAGTAACTATTTGCAAGGCCTTTTTAATCTCAGTCAGCTCTTGGGATTGATTCACAACTAGGTTAGCAACTTGTTGAGGGGGAGCTGGGGGAGGTGGAATAGATGCCAAGGGTGGAATCACTTTAGGAACAGGATGAAGCTCTAGAAAAATAGGCATTAGGGGCCTAGGGGCTATCTTCCCAGCTTGGATTAGACTATTCTCAGCTCTTATAGAAAGGTCATAAGCTACCGACAGATTATTCTCACCCATTGATTGGATCATAACAGAGATATCACTATTGAGGGCTCTCAAATAATCTAGAAAGGCATGTTGGCTGGATGGCCTAATGGTAGCTGGTATTCTTTGCCAAGTTCTTTGAAATCTGAAGTTAAAATCCATCATATATTCCTGAGGTGCCCTTTTAATAGTAGTTAGGTGCTCAACTAATGATAGATGGTCTGATTTGTCTTCAAACTGATTGGTCAAGGATTGACCCAATGCATCCCAATCAGCAATAGAGCCAACTGGCAAACTTCTAAACCATTACAAAGCCTTGCCTTTAAAAGAGGCTGCCAACAATCTCAGAGCAACATTATCTTGAGTAATATGATGTAGGCCACAAAGGGATGCCACATCTCTTATATGTTCAATGGCTGATGTTTGATCTTCTCCTATAAAGGTAGGTAGACTTTTAAGGGCTGAGATAGGTATATCATCATGCTACTACAAATTTAAAGGGCTACCTTGATTAAAAGCTACAAAAGGATGTGCTCTAGGCTGAGCCATTAGTGGATTTAAGGGAGCCTGAGATACTGGAACCTGAAAGACTGGAGTTTGGGTTACTGATACTTGAGGTGCTGGTGAAACACTTGTAGGCTTATGAATAGGCTTAGGATTAGATTTAGGGGTTTTAGATGTACCAGCCTAAGCTACTTTAGGCTTCTTCCTGACAGATGGTACCTCTGCATACACGAAAGGATTCTTATTCTACCTGGTTGGAATCCCACTCATAAGATTATATACTGATCTACATAAAACACCATTAGAGTCACCAGGAATGACTTCAAAACATTTTCACTACTCATACCAAATAATAACTTGCAATAAAATTTCTAGGAAATCAGACTCATTGAGTCATGAGTCCCACCGGGGATGCCAAAAACTGTTGTCACTAGGGATTGCACCCGTGATGGCTAAGTATAAAACTCAGAAGTCACATGAAACATGGGAATACTCTCAAGATGTAGGATTGCTTCTTGAGAATAGACCTCCAGATTAAGGGCCAGCTTCCCTATTTGTATCACCTGAACTGTACTAACTTTGAAAGGAAAGGGATAGAGATTGCATAAAAATGAAACAACTAGATCTAACTTAGGTGATTCACCAAACTGAATAGATCCACAATCTAAAAACCACTCACAATATAACTCCAGTACTTAACAAGGACTCCACAACTTCCCCAAATCTGATTTCCTTTTAAAAAAATAATCAGGTGCTGAAGGTGAATGAGAAGGAAAGATGATTTTCACAACTCAACACAGTTAGATGCACACAGATTTGAAAACCTTAAAGAAGATCAATGCTTGCAAAATAATCAAATGAACATACTATCATGTAAAGGATCAAAATCAATCACAATAATAAAACTAAGTTCATCAACCAACTCACAAACTGTAGAAAAGAAGGGAACTATTTTTCTATTAATTGGAATAAAAGGAGCTACAATATCAAATTGCTTCACAAGAGCTACAAAATTCACCTCGTGAGAATGAGGGAATGAAGAACTAAAATTCCAACATCAAATTGGAAGGCATATATAGGAAATATATAGAACCTACAATAAAGACCACTCCTCGTCAAAAATAGAAAAGCCAGCCATTAGGACCATCACTCTGAATTTTGGATGCCATATTCCTGAGAATATATGGGGATGAAAAAGTAGGGACCCTAAAAATGGGTGGTTAAAAGGAAGACCGTTACCCACTAAGTCATGCTTTGTAAATGATATCAGACAAGGGCTCATAAAATGCCACTTGTTAATATCTACAATAAGACTTTGCAATGACTTTTACAATAAAAATATTCCCCTACTATGTCAAATAAGATGGATCCTAAATACATTAGCAAATAGTTTTCAACCCTAAATAAAAGGGAAAAACACATTTGAAATGCTTACAATTTTTATACATCCACTTGACACATAAATACTCCTAAAAAGATAGCCCCCCCCATGCATGATTATAATATTCCTCTCTTAAGTAAAAAATTAACCACCATGGTAAGAACCTAGGCATCAAAATAATTAATAATTACATAAACATAACCTATGCCCATGAAACATTTATCAAAGGAGAGTAAATAATCCTCAACCCTAAAAGGGGAGACAAGAAAAACATGTTACTATTGAAACCCTCATTCAAAAATGAGCATCCTTTGTCAATTGTAATCCCCATTCAGCACCTGGCAACATTCTACACTCTCTGGTAGTTCTATTGGTAACTTCTATTCTAAATCTAGAAACAGCATCTCGATTCGGCAACATCTATCTTGAGGTAGGCTTGTCTGATTCATCACTCATTCATTGCTCTATATAATCTTGAAAGGCATTAGATCACCGTGGCATGTTAAAATTGATGTTTGATGAGGGACGGAGCCTATTGTGTCTGTATCATGCATTAAGGTTTCACTGTTAATTCAATGTATTTTTGCACTATTGGTCATAACCCCGTGATGGAAACTAGGGCATGACAATGTATATATGATCTCTACAATTTGTATTAGGGCACGGTTGTTATGTTGCTTGAACTTATGCATGCTTTGTTATTTCCTCCTGTATCTGAAAATGAGGGCATGACTTTGTATTTAACTTCTCTGAATCTATGAGGGGATTGCTTGCTTTCAGAATACTGGCATCTTTTATTTTATTTCTCTGTATTTGAGAGGATACTGTACTTTGTATTTTCTATTGATAATACCTTCACATCAATACATAATTGTTGTTGTTTCATTTGTCCTATGGCTCAATGTATCTGTTCTGGCACCTAGCATCATTTGGCTTTATCTGAGAAGGAGAGCACTGTAGTATGACAATATGTTATGAGGGCTCAGGATGGCATCAACAATTGATGTGTTTAATCATGGAATGCTTTTGTATTTGGTTGGTCTGCATTGCTTTGAAGTTGTACCTTGAGAGGCAATGGCATACGTTATCCTACTAACCCTAAACTTGAAGGCCCCATGCTCACCCATTGCTTGATCTTTATGCTGTAATCATGGCCCGCCAATAATGGAATTGGGCTTGTTGAATTTGGTAGAGCCATTATTGTTGTTGCAATTATAGGCCCACAATTTAAAACTTGGCATTTGCTCTCTATTTTGATTCTATGGAAATTGTTAGGGAGTGAAATGCATTAGATCATCTATTATTGATTCATTGTCATTTGCATTGCTCTTTCCTATTTTGAATCCCTTAGCATGGCATGGCACTGGTAGCATTTGAATGCATTAGGGCACAGGCATACTTGCTATTGCACTATTGCTTGTTTAACATGCGGGCCTAAGAGCTCAATGCAAGGGTATCTTAGTGTATACTCATTCTGATTGCCTTTTGTTAATATACTGGTATCATAATGCCTCCATATCCTTGGCCATGAAAACAGCTCATTTCATCTTTTGTATTTGATAACGCCATTCATCATTTCTATATTGTTTGCTATTGGTGTTCGGTGCATTGTATTACCTCTGTTGTATGTATCTAGTTATTTGTTGTCAAACTTTATGCTGTTGATTGCTATTCTTGGCCGCGAGCATCAATGCATATGCTGTTGAACCTTTTAAGGGGCTTGAACATGAGAGTAAACTATAGTACTGGTTGTATTGCATTCCCCCTGTATTGATAATGTAGACCTGACATTGCCATCTTTAATGTTACTTACTGGTATGATCGAAGATGCACGGATTTTCTATAGCAATAGTTGATTACATCTCCAATATTGTAAAATAGCATCTTGAGTTCCTATAGCATTATGTATATTAGTTTCAATGCATGTACTTTTCCTATTTTTTACATGGTGTATTGTTGAAAAGCCCGAGAACACACTGTTCATCGAGGGCATTGAATCAATTTTTGTTTACTATTGTATACATACCCCTGCATACTATGTATTGTTTGAGAGCTAGCTCCTGGACACCTGGGTACATGAACTGAGCACTATTGCTTGTATAGATAACTCGATAGTATCAAAGTCTGCATTGTGCCATCGTTGGGGGCCATGAAATTGATGATACTAGGCAGATGCATGTATCCTCTAAGAATAAGACCCTCTGTATTGCTGAACCTGTCATTATTTTCTTATTGCATCCTAAAATAGTACATTCACTATTTATTCATATTTATATCACACCTTTGATTGCATAAGATGCCAGGGCGCTTGTAGAATGAGACCATCTCCATTATTAGCTCAAATGATGATATGCCATGTCTGTTGGACCAATCAACTAGATCTCTCTTGAATTCATAATGCAAATTTATCATACTCATGCTATAGCACTTAAAGTATTAAATGTAGCCTGAAGTACACATGCATTGAATTTTAACTTAAAACAACATGTGTTGTACCATTTTCTAAATTTGTGGATGTGGATTGTGTACCTTGGTTTTCTATCATGCTGATGAAGTATTTCCTCTGAAATTCCCAGTGCTCTATTCTAAACCTAATTCATGCCATCTTAAAATGCTATGATGAATGCCTCTTGGATCTAGCTCATGCTCTGTTACTAGCTCTGATTCATTTTTATGTCATTTTGGACTCTTATCATCATGCCATGCTATCCTGCCCTTTAATGTAGGTTTATTACACTCATACCATATCAGAATGCAGAACACAGATTGAAACATATTTATGCTCTAAATGGAATGTATTGAGCCTATCTTGAACTTTATCTATTGTACCTATCTGATCACATGGATATGTGCCCTCATCATGTTCATAATATATGCCCTGTGAACACCTATGAAATAGAGTGCCTTGTTTGATCCATAGACCTGTGTACTCTGCAAATAGCTTTGTTCTGTTCTTGATATCATAAAGCCTTCTGTTTCATTTCTTTATTGATTGATGTTGGATCATTTGAATGTTCCTCCATATTTTCACATAGTGTGTGCTCTTGGCCCTTGATGCAATCACCTGATAGGAAACCTAGATTTTTCCCTATCATGATCTGCATCAAGGGCCCAGGTCATTCACGGAATCATTATGAATCAGCTCCCCTGTATCTGCACATGAAACAAACGTGTCAGTTAAAAAAACAATGGTACTTCATTTATTTCTAGGGGCTCCTTGGTGCACATGCCCTTAGAAAAACCTTTGTTAGAGGTGTATGGATGAGTGTGTACATGTGTTATTATATTGTGATATCAGACATTGTTTAGATCCATTAGATCTAACCGAAATCCCCCTCTTCTTCTTTTGCAGGTTCTGGATCATGGGAGCACGCTAGGCACATAGAAGCATCAACATCTCATTACCAGGCAATGTTTGGTATCCCAATACCACCTCTTAATTTAAATGTATATTTACACTCATTCATCTATTTCTGGTAAAGGCTATGCTCACGGCCTGTGTGAGCCTAGATAGATGTTCTTTCTTTTCAGCTCCTTTACTTTTTTCTCAGTACAAAATGATACCGATAGATGTATGTATAGATACATATGCTATTCATTTCCTTTTCTTTTTCATGTATTGTAATGAAATGAACACAAATTTAATCTAGATCACCTAATAACACAAACTAGGTTATTGTAGCTCATCTAGTAACTAGGCTTTCAAAATGTGTCAAAAATATGACATTAGAAAGTTCCCCAATAGTAAGTGCCTCTCACACCTATAGCAAGTGTAGGAAATGACTTGATCCTAGGTTATCACAACCTAATCTACAAGAGTACTCAATTAGTGAGTCCTATCAAGTCTTCCAGGTCCAACTAATCAGTAGTCGACAAGCAGACACTTAGGTTATTATGCACAAATTTACCTCAATTGTTACAATAAGAACCAGGGTGACCATACACTTTGATTGGTCTATTTAGGTTCCTAACACAAGAGTGCAACAAATCATATGGCACAGAGACATCAATCTAGGCATATTAGTCTTATTATTCTAGTTCTAGGCTTGTAGCCTTTCAAAAGCATAAATGATGACTACAAACACACTATTCCACACAACCTTGCCAACTAATCATATATTCGGTTACCCTTTTGGGCTTAGAAAAACTTGCTAAGAGCACAAGACTTGATTGTGAATGCAAGACACAATGGAATGCTGATTTCAGCTTGCAACAAGACCTAATCAGAATTGTAGGGCTTGGTGATTTTCCAATAGCAAATTGTGTAGACTGGTGTCACAATTTAGAAGGTGCACACATGGGTATGTACACGTAGGGCATCAATAGAAATCCACTTCCCTGCAAGTTGAGGACCTGCACCTAAAAATTCTTAAAGAACATATCAAATACATGAATTGCACCAAGGGCCATCAAATTCCCATGGTGGAATTGGAAATTACCCACAATTTTTGCGGAACCCTGGTTCAGGGCTCTTAATCTAAAAAAGTAGTTATGAAACTTGAATAACTTTCAACTTTGAGGGGAACAGAACATGCAATCAAGAACTAATGAAACTAAAACATAGGTGCAATTGAAAATGTCAGTCTTTCATGCTCAAGCCTACGTACATGTCCGTATGAATTTTTTGATACTCAGAATTGCAGGAAAATAGTTGTATTTTATATTAATTTTGAATGCCAAATTACATCATATTACCTTCCACCCACTTGTCAGGGCTTATGAAGGTCTTTCCCAATGGTTACAAACTGATTTTTAAACTATGTAGTCCCTGGGAAGTTAATTACAATCTTTGGCAAAAGTTGTCAAAGTTGCTCGACAACTTTACAACTTTTGTTGCAACATTTTGCAACTTTTTATCCTACATGACCAAACTTGGTCCAAACCCAAATCTAATGATCCAACATGGATCCAAACCATGAAATCAAAAAAATAGAAAAATCCTAAGGTTTTAGGCCCTTTGACCATCTTTGACCATAGTTGACCAAGGGCTTATACTTGTGCCAATCTTGGAACTAGGTCTTATGATTTGGTCTATATGCCTAATTGATAGATGTAACCTAATCTAGAAGTTAGTAGGGCTTTGATGAAGAATTATTTATTGTGGGTGCTGCTGCACCAAATTTTATCCCTATAGAAGTCATGTGTGTAACATTTCCCATCAGGAGTGGCCGTAAAGCTTACATCAAGGTATTTGCGATGCACAATATAGAAAATAGTTGAAGTTTTCCAACGTGTATTTGTGCACTTAAAAAATATTGTGCATCTTACATTGAATCGCACAATCAATGGCTAATGTCCATATAAAACGCACATAAGACAATAAAAAGATGATAAACTTTTTTTGATCAGATTTGCGAAAATAGTGTTGGTGTAAATTTACTGAAAATGGGTTTTTTTTTCGTATTTATCAAAATTTTATCAACGTTGCATTATGTAAGGAGCCTAGACACGTCTGTTATGTTTTTTTACAACCCTTAATGTTGTCAATGAACCACAAAATTTGATTTTTGATAGTTTTTATTAGCAGTTTGCGGTGATGGGGAGAAAATGCAAGTGGCACCTACTTGCGCAACTTGAAGTGCAAGATGGAGGCAGTGGTGTGCATCCTTTCTCATCTAATAAAATTGATTGGAGTCCAATTGGTGTGGAAGATGATGAGGTGATAGACTTGTGTGCGGAAATTCTAGTAAATAGAATTGAGGCTTTTGTCACAGGGGAGTCAAAGAGGGAAGGCATGGAATGTGCATTTGTTCGTGTGAAGCAAATAGAGCACAGGCATGAAGAGTACAAAGAAAAAACAACAAAGATATAATCTACGTGAGTAGAAACAATCATCATTATAGTCATGATCACAAATTGTCACAATTCATTTAATGTTTACAAGACGACTTTCTTTATGTGCAGTTATTGGTGTTCGTTTGGGCCAGATGATAAGAGGAACAATGCACGGCCAGAGAAACATGTCCATCACTTTATAAAGAAAAGGGGTTGTCAATGCCACTTCAACGTTAAGGTTATGTTTGGTAGACCAGATGTGGCTATTTTAAGTTTCACTGAAATCTTTCATGTAGATGTGGATGGTATAGATTGTTATGGTGTAAATGATCTGAGCAATGAGGCATGTTTTGAGTTTGCGCCTCACCTTTCTGCAGAATGCAAGGCTTACATAGAGGACCTACTAGCAATGGATGTTAGTGTGGATGCTATCATGGACAGACATCTAACCAATCAATATTTTTTGGGTATGTTGCAGACGAGAGATACCTTCCCGATGCGGAAAGATGTAATGAATGCATGGAGAAGAGTGAAGTCCATTCAAGCCCAAAGACATGTTCATGACCCCACTAGTATCTTTAAATGGAAACAATTGGATCGGAATAATTTCTTCTATTTGCAGCAGCCATGGGATGATGGGACACCTTTCATTCATGCTGATGAAGTATTTCCTCTGAAATTCCCAGTGCTCTATTCTAAACCTAATTCATGCCATCTTAAAATGCTATGATGAATGCCTCTTGGATCTAGCTCATGCTCTGTTACTAGCTCTGATTCATTTTTATGTCATTTTGGACTCTTATCATCATGCCATGCTATCCTGCCCTTTAATGTAGGTTTATTACACTCATACCATATCAGAATGCAGAACACAGATTGAAACATATTTATGCTCTAAATGGAATGTATTGAGCCTATCTTGAACTTTATCTATTGTACCTATCTGATCACATGGATATGTGCCCTCATCATGTTCATAATATATGCCCTGTGAACACCTATGAAATAGAGTGCCTTGTTTGATCCATAGACCTGTGTACTCTGCAAATAGCTTTGTTCTGTTCTTGATATCATAAAGCCTTCTGTTTCATTTCTTTATTGATTGATGTTGGATCATTTGAATGTTCCTCCATATTTTCACATAGTGTGTGCTCTTGGCCCTTGATGCAATCACCTGATAGGAAACCTAGATTTTTCCCTATCATGATCTGCATCAAGGGCCCAGGTCATTCACGGAATCATTATGAATCAGCTCCCCTGTATCTGCACATGAAACAAACGTGTCAGTTAAAAAAACAATGGTACTTCATTTATTTCTAGGGGCTCCTTGGTGCACATGCCCTTAGAACAACCTTTGTTAGAGGTGTATGGATGAGTGTGTACATGTGTTATTATATTGTGATATCAGACATTGTTTAGATCCATTAGATCTAACCGAAATCCCCCTCTTCTTCTTTTGCAGGTTCTGGATCATGGGAGCACGCTAGGCACATAGAAGCATCAACATCTCATTACCAGGCAATGTTTGGTATCCCAATACCACCTCTTAATTTAAATGTATATTTACACTCATTCATCTATTTCTGGTAAAGGCTATGCTCACGGCCTGTGTGAGCCTAGATAGATGTTCTTTCTTTTCAGCTCCTTTACTTTTTTCTCAGTACAAAATGATACCGATAGATGTATGTATAGATACATATGCTATTCATTTCCTTTTCTTTTTCATGTATTGTAATGAAATGAACACAAATTTAATCTAGATCACCTAATAACACAAACTAGGTTATTGTAGCTCATCTAGTAACTAGGCTTTCAAAATGTGTCAAAAATATGACATTAGAAAGTTCCCCAATAGTAAGTGCCTCTCACACCTATAGCAAGTGTAGGAAATGACTTGATCCTAGGTTATCACAACCTAATCTACAAGAGTACTCAATTAGTGAGTCCTATCAAGTCTTCCAGGTCCAACTAATCAGTAGTCGACAAGCAGACACTTAGGTTATTATGCACAAATTTACCTCAATTGTTACAATAAGAACCAGGGTGACCATACACTTTGATTGGTCTATTTAGGTTCCTAACACAAGAGTGCAACAAATCATATGGCACAGAGACATCAATCTAGGCATATTAGTCTTATTATTCTAGTTCTAGGCTTGTAGCCTTTCAAAAGCATAAATGATGACTACAAACACACTATTCCACACAACCTTGCCAACTAATCATATATTCGGTTACCCTTTTGGGCTTAGAAAAACTTGCTAAGAGCACAAGACTTGATTGTGAATGCAAGACACAATGGAATGCTGATTTCAGCTTGCAACAAGACCTAATCAGAATTGTAGGGCTTGGTGATTTTCCAATAGCAAATTGTGTAGACTGGTGTCACAATTTAGAAGGTGCACACATGGGTATGTACACGTAGGGCATCAATAGAAATCCACTTCCCTGCAAGTTGAGGACCTGCACCTAAAAATTCTTAAAGAACATATCAAATACATGAATTGCACCAAGGGCCATCAAATTCCCATGGTGGAATTGGAAATTACCCACAATTTTTGCGGAACCCTGGTTCAGGGCTCTTAATCTAAAAAAGTAGTTATGAAACTTGAATAACTTTCAACTTTGAGGGGAACAGAACATGCAATCAAGAACTAATGAAACTAAAACATAGGTGCAATTGAAAATGTCAGTCTTTCATGCTCAAGCCTACGTACATGTCCGTATGAATTTTTTGATACTCAGAATTGCAGGAAAATAGTTGTATTTTATATTAATTTTGAATGCCAAATTACATCATATTACCTTCCACCCACTTGTCAGGGCTTATGAAGGTCTTTCCCAATGGTTACAAACTGATTTTTAAACTATGTAGTCCCTGGGAAGTTAATTACAATCTTTGGCAAAAGTTGTCAAAGTTGCTCGACAACTTTACAACTTTTGTTGCAACATTTTGCAACTTTTTATCCTACATGACCAAACTTGGTCCAAACCCAAATCTAATGATCCAACATGGATCCAAACCATGAAATCAAAAAAATAGAAAAATCCTAAGGTTTTAGGCCCTTTGACCATCTTTGACCATAGTTGACCAAGGGCTTATACTTGTGCCAATCTTGGAACTAGGTCTTATGATTTGGTCTATATGCCTAATTGATAGATGTAACCTAATCTAGAAGTTAGTAGGGCTTTGATGAAGAATTATTTATTGTGGGTGCTGCTGCACCAAATTTTATCCCTATAGAAGTCATGTGTGTAACATTTCCCATCAGGAGTGGCCGTAAAGCTTACATCAAGGTATTTGCGATGCACAATATAGAAAATAGTTGAAGTTTTCCAACGTGTATTTGTGCACTTAAAAAATATTGTGCATCTTACATTGAATCGCACAATCAATGGCTAATGTCCATATAAAACGCACATAAGACAATAAAAAGATGATAAACTTTTTTTGATCAGATTTGCGAAAATAGTGTTGGTGTAAATTTACTGAAAATGGGTTTTTTTTTCGTATTTATCAAAATTTTATCAACGTTGCATTATGTAAGGAGCCTAGACACGTCTGTTATGTTTTTTTACAACCCTTAATGTTGTCAATGAACCACAAAATTTGATTTTTGATAGTTTTTATTAGCAGTTTGCGGTGATGGGGAGAAAATGCAAGTGGCACCTACTTGGGCAACTTGAAGTGCAAGATGGAGGCAGTGGTGTGCATCCTTTCTCATCTAATAAAATTGATTGGAGTCCAATTGGTGTGGAAGATGATGAGGTGATAGACTTGTGTGCGGAAATTCTAGTAAATAGAATTGAGGCTTTTGTCACAGGGGAGTCAAAGAGGGAAGGCATGGAATGTGCATTTGTTCGTGTGAAGCAAATAGAGCACAGGCATGAAGAGTACAAAGAAAAAACAACAAAGATATAATCTACGTGAGTAGAAACAATCATCATTATAGTCATGATCACAAATTGTCACAATTCATTTAATGTTTACAAGACGACTTTCTTTATGTGCAGTTATTGGTGTTCGTTTGGGCCAGATGATAAGAGGAACAATGCACGGCCAGAGAAACATGTCCATCACTTTATAAAGAAAAGGGGTTGTCAATGCCACTTCAACGTTAAGGTTATGTTTGGTAGACCAGATGTGGCTATTTTAAGTTTCACTGAAATCTTTCATGTAGATGTGGATGGTATAGATTGTTATGGTGTAAATGATCTGAGCAATGAGGCATGTTTTGAGTTTGCGCCTCACCTTTCTGCAGAATGCAAGGCTTACATAGAGGACCTACTAGCAATGGATGTTAGTGTGGATGCTATCATGGACAGACATCTGACCAATCAATATTTTTTGGGTATGTTGCAGACGAGAGATACCTTCCCGATGCGGAAAGATGTAATGAATGCATGGAGAAGAGTGAAGTCCATTCAAGCCCAAAGACATGTTCATGACCCCACTAGTATCTTTAAATGGAAACAATTGGATCGGAATAATTTCTTCTATTTGCAGCAGCCATGGGATGATGGGACACCTTTCATTCATGCTGATGAAGTATTTCCTCTGAAATTCCCAGTGCTCTATTCTAAACCTAATTCATGCCATCTTAAAATGCTATGATGAATGCCTCTTGGATCTAGCTCATGCTCTGTTACTAGCTCTGATTCATTTTTATGTCATTTTGGACTCTTATCATCATGCCATGCTATCCTGCCCTTTAATGTAGGTTTATTACACTCATACCATATCAGAATGCAGAACACAGATTGAAACATATTTATGCTCTAAATGGAATGTATTGAGCCTATCTTGAACTTTATCTATTGTACCTATCTGATCACATGGATATGTGCCCTCATCATGTTCATAATATATGCCCTGTGAACACCTATGAAATAGAGTGCCTTGTTTGATCCATAGACCTGTGTACTCTGCAAATAGCTTTGTTCTGTTCTTGATATCATAAAGCCTTCTGTTTCATTTCTTTATTGATTGATGTTGGATCATTTGAATGTTCCTCCATATTTTCACATAGTGTGTGCTCTTGGCCCTTGATGCAATCACCTGATAGGAAACCTAGATTTTTCCCTATCATGATCTGCATCAAGGGCCCAGGTCATTCACGGAATCATTATGAATCAGCTCCCCTGTATCTGCACATGAAACAAACGTGTCAGTTAAAAAAACAATGGTACTTCATTTATTTCTAGGGGCTCCTTGGTGCACATGCCCTTAGAACAACCTTTGTTAGAGGTGTATGGATGAGTGTGTACATGTGTTATTATATTGTGATATCAGACATTGTTTAGATCCATTAGATCTAACCGAAATCCCCCTCTTCTTCTTTTGCAGGTTCTGGATCATGGGAGCACGCTAGGCACATAGAAGCATCAACATCTCATTACCAGGCAATGTTTGGTATCCCAATACCACCTCTTAATTTAAATGTATATTTACACTCATTCATCTATTTCTGGTAAAGGCTATGCTCACGGCCTGTGTGAGCCTAGATAGATGTTCTTTCTTTTCAGCTCCTTTACTTTTTTCTCAGTACAAAATGATACCGATAGATGTATGTATAGATACATATGCTATTCATTTCCTTTTCTTTTTCATGTATTGTAATGAAATGAACACAAATTTAATCTAGATCACCTAATAACACAAACTAGGTTATTGTAGCTCATCTAGTAACTAGGCTTTCAAAATGTGTCAAAAATATGACATTAGAAAGTTCCCCAATAGTAAGTGCCTCTCACACCTATAGCAAGTGTAGGAAATGACTTGATCCTAGGTTATCACAACCTAATCTACAAGAGTACTCAATTAGTGAGTCCTATCAAGTCTTCCAGGTCCAACTAATCAGTAGTCGACAAGCAGACACTTAGGTTATTATGCACAAATTTACCTCAATTGTTACAATAAGAACCAGGGTGACCATACACTTTGATTGGTCTATTTAGGTTCCTAACACAAGAGTGCAACAAATCATATGGCACAGAGACATCAATCTAGGCATATTAGTCTTATTATTCTAGTTCTAGGCTTGTAGCCTTTCAAAAGCATAAATGATGACTACAAACACACTATTCCACACAACCTTGCCAACTAATCATATATTCGGTTACCCTTTTGGGCTTAGAAAAACTTGCTAAGAGCACAAGACTTGATTGTGAATGCAAGACACAATGGAATGCTGATTTCAGCTTGCAACAAGACCTAATCAGAATTGTAGGGCTTGGTGATTTTCCAATAGCAAATTGTGTAGACTGGTGTCACAATTTAGAAGGTGCACACATGGGTATGTACACGTAGGGCATCAATAGAAATCCACTTCCCTGCAAGTTGAGGACCTGCACCTAAAAATTCTTAAAGAACATATCAAATACATGAATTGCACCAAGGGCCATCAAATTCCCATGGTGGAATTGGAAATTACCCACAATTTTTGCGGAACCCTGGTTCAGGGCTCTTAATCTAAAAAAGTAGTTATGAAACTTGAATAACTTTCAACTTTGAGGGGAACAGAACATGCAATCAAGAACTAATGAAACTAAAACATAGGTGCAATTGAAAATGTCAGTCTTTCATGCTCAAGCCTACGTACATGTCCGTATGAATTTTTTGATACTCAGAATTGCAGGAAAATAGTTGTATTTTATATTAATTTTGAATGCCAAATTACATCATATTACCTTCCACCCACTTGTCAGGGCTTATGAAGGTCTTTCCCAATGGTTACAAACTGATTTTTAAACTATGTAGTCCCTGGGAAGTTAATTACAATCTTTGGCAAAAGTTGTCAAAGTTGCTCGACAACTTTACAACTTTTGTTGCAACATTTTGCAACTTTTTATCCTACATGACCAAACTTGGTCCAAACCCAAATCTAATGATCCAACATGGATCCAAACCATGAAATCAAAAAAATAGAAAAATCCTAAGGTTTTAGGCCCTTTGACCATCTTTGACCATAGTTGACCAAGGGCTTATACTTGTGCCAATCTTGGAACTAGGTCTTATGATTTGGTCTATATGCCTAATTGATAGATGTAACCTAATCTAGAAGTTAGTAGGGCTTTGATGAAGAATTATTTATTGTGGGTGCTGCTGCACCAAATTTTATCCCTATAGAAGTCATGTGTGTAACATTTCCCATCAGGAGTGGCCGTAAAGCTTACATCAAGGTATTTGCGATGCACAATATAGAAAATAGTTGAAGTTTTCCAACGTGTATTTGTGCACTTAAAAAATATTGTGCATCTTACATTGAATCGCACAATCAATGGCTAATGTCCATATAAAACGCACATAAGACAATAAAAAGATGATAAACTTTTTTTGATCAGATTTGCGAAAATAGTGTTGGTGTAAATTTACTGAAAATGGGTTTTTTTTTCGTATTTATCAAAATTTTATCAACGTTGCATTATGTAAGGAGCCTAGACACGTCTGTTATGTTTTTTTACAACCCTTAATGTTGTCAATGAACCACAAAATTTGATTTTTGATAGTTTTTATTAGCAGTTTGCGGTGATGGGGAGAAAATGCAAGTGGCACCTACTTGCGCAACTTGAAGTGCAAGATGGAGGCAGTGGTGTGCATCCTTTCTCATCTAATAAAATTGATTGGAGTCCAATTGGTGTGGAAGATGATGAGGTGATAGACTTGTGTGCGGAAATTCTAGTAAATAGAATTGAGGCTTTTGTCACAGGGGAGTCAAAGAGGGAAGGCATGGAATGTGCATTTGTTCGTGTGAAGCAAATAGAGCACAGGCATGAAGAGTACAAAGAAAAAACAACAAAGATATAATCTACGTGAGTAGAAACAATCATCATTATAGTCATGATCACAAATTGTCACAATTCATTTAATGTTTACAAGACGACTTTCTTTATGTGCAGTTATTGGTGTTCGTTTGGGCCAGATGATAAGAGGAACAATGCACGGCCAGAGAAACATGTCCATCACTTTATAAAGAAAAGGGGTTGTCAATGCCACTTCAACGTTAAGGTTATGTTTGGTAGACCAGATGTGGCTATTTTAAGTTTCACTGAAATCTTTCATGTAGATGTGGATGGTATAGATTGTTATGGTGTAAATGATCTGAGCAATGAGGCATGTTTTGAGTTTGCGCCTCACCTTTCTGCAGAATGCAAGGCTTACATAGAGGACCTACTAGCAATGGATGTTAGTGTGGATGCTATCATGGACAGACATCTGACCAATCAATATTTTTTGGGTATGTTGCAGACGAGAGATACCTTCCCGATGCGGAAAGATGTAATGAATGCATGGAGAAGAGTGAAGTCCATTCAAGCCCAAAGACATGTTCATGACCCCACTAGTATCTTTAAATGGAAACAATTGGATCGGAATAATTTCTTCTATTTGCAGCAGCCATGGGATGATGGGACACCTTTCATTCATGCTGATGAAGTATTTCCTCTGAAATTCCCAGTGCTCTATTCTAAACCTAATTCATGCCATCTTAAAATGCTATGATGAATGCCTCTTGGATCTAGCTCATGCTCTGTTACTAGCTCTGATTCATTTTTATGTCATTTTGGACTCTTATCATCATGCCATGCTATCCTGCCCTTTAATGTAGGTTTATTACACTCATACCATATCAGAATGCAGAACACAGATTGAAACATATTTATGCTCTAAATGGAATGTATTGAGCCTATCTTGAACTTTATCTATTGTACCTATCTGATCACATGGATATGTGCCCTCATCATGTTCATAATATATGCCCTGTGAACACCTATGAAATAGAGTGCCTTGTTTGATCCATAGACCTGTGTACTCTGCAAATAGCTTTGTTCTGTTCTTGATATCATAAAGCCTTCTGTTTCATTTCTTTATTGATTGATGTTGGATCATTTGAATGTTCCTCCATATTTTCACATAGTGTGTGCTCTTGGCCCTTGATGCAATCACCTGATAGGAAACCTAGATTTTTCCCTATCATGATCTGCATCAAGGGCCCAGGTCATTCACGGAATCATTATGAATCAGCTCCCCTGTATCTGCACATGAAACAAACGTGTCAGTTAAAAAAACAATGGTACTTCATTTATTTCTAGGGGCTCCTTGGTGCACATGCCCTTAGAAAAACCTTTGTTAGAGGTGTATGGATGAGTGTGTACATGTGTTATTATATTGTGATATCAGACATTGTTTAGATCCATTAGATCTAACCGAAATCCCCCTCTTCTTCTTTTGCAGGTTCTGGATCATGGGAGCACGCTAGGCACATAGAAGCATCAACATCTCATTACCAGGCAATGTTTGGTATCCCAATACCACCTCTTAATTTAAATGTATATTTACACTCATTCATCTATTTCTGGTAAAGGCTATGCTCACGGCCTGTGTGAGCCTAGATAGATGTTCTTTCTTTTCAGCTCCTTTACTTTTTTCTCAGTACAAAATGATACCGATAGATGTATGTATAGATACATATGCTATTCATTTCCTTTTCTTTTTCATGTATTGTAATGAAATGAACACAAATTTAATCTAGATCACCTAATAACACAAACTAGGTTATTGTAGCTCATCTAGTAACTAGGCTTTCAAAATGTGTCAAAAATATGACATTAGAAAGTTCCCCAATAGTAAGTGCCTCTCACACCTATAGCAAGTGTAGGAAATGACTTGATCCTAGGTTATCACAACCTAATCTACAAGAGTACTCAATTAGTGAGTCCTATCAAGTCTTCCAGGTCCAACTAATCAGTAGTCGACAAGCAGACACTTAGGTTATTATGCACAAATTTACCTCAATTGTTACAATAAGAACCAGGGTGACCATACACTTTGATTGGTCTATTTAGGTTCCTAACACAAGAGTGCAACAAATCATATGGCACAGAGACATCAATCTAGGCATATTAGTCTTATTATTCTAGTTCTAGGCTTGTAGCCTTTCAAAAGCATAAATGATGACTACAAACACACTATTCCACACAACCTTGCCAACTAATCATATATTCGGTTACCCTTTTGGGCTTAGAAAAACTTGCTAAGAGCACAAGACTTGATTGTGAATGCAAGACACAATGGAATGCTGATTTCAGCTTGCAACAAGACCTAATCAGAATTGTAGGGCTTGGTGATTTTCCAATAGCAAATTGTGTAGACTGGTGTCACAATTTAGAAGGTGCACACATGGGTATGTACACGTAGGGCATCAATAGAAATCCACTTCCCTGCAAGTTGAGGACCTGCACCTAAAAATTCTTAAAGAACATATCAAATACATGAATTGCACCAAGGGCCATCAAATTCCCATGGTGGAATTGGAAATTACCCACAATTTTTGCGGAACCCTGGTTCAGGGCTCTTAATCTAAAAAAGTAGTTATGAAACTTGAATAACTTTCAACTTTGAGGGGAACAGAACATGCAATCAAGAACTAATGAAACTAAAACATAGGTGCAATTGAAAATGTCAGTCTTTCATGCTCAAGCCTACGTACATGTCCGTATGAATTTTTTGATACTCAGAATTGCAGGAAAATAGTTGTATTTTATATTAATTTTGAATGCCAAATTACATCATATTACCTTCCACCCACTTGTCAGGGCTTATGAAGGTCTTTCCCAATGGTTACAAACTGATTTTTAAACTATGTAGTCCCTGGGAAGTTAATTACAATCTTTGGCAAAAGTTGTCAAAGTTGCTCGACAACTTTACAACTTTTGTTGCAACATTTTGCAACTTTTTATCCTACATGACCAAACTTGGTCCAAACCCAAATCTAATGATCCAACATGGATCCAAACCATGAAATCAAAAAAATAGAAAAATCCTAAGGTTTTAGGCCCTTTGACCATCTTTGACCATAGTTGACCAAGGGCTTATACTTGTGCCAATCTTGGAACTAGGTCTTATGATTTGGTCTATATGCCTAATTGATAGATGTAACCTAATCTAGAAGTTAGTAGGGCTTTGATGAAGAATTATTTATTGTGGGTGCTGCTGCACCAAATTTTATCCCTATAGAAGTCATGTGTGTAACATTTCCCATCAGGAGTGGCCGTAAAGCTTACATCAAGGTATTTGCGATGCACAATATAGAAAATAGTTGAAGTTTTCCAACGTGTATTTGTGCACTTAAAAAATATTGTGCATCTTACATTGAATCGCACAATCAATGGCTAATGTCCATATAAAACGCACATAAGACAATAAAAAGATGATAAACTTTTTTTGATCAGATTTGCGAAAATAGTGTTGGTGTAAATTTACTGAAAATGGGTTTTTTTTTCGTATTTATCAAAATTTTATCAACGTTGCATTATGTAAGGAGCCTAGACACGTCTGTTATGTTTTTTTACAACCCTTAATGTTGTCAATGAACCACAAAATTTGATTTTTGATAGTTTTTATTAGCAGTTTGCGGTGATGGGGAGAAAATGCAAGTGGCACCTACTTGCGCAACTTGAAGTGCAAGATGGAGGCAGTGGTGTGCATCCTTTCTCATCTAATAAAATTGATTGGAGTCCAATTGGTGTGGAAGATGATGAGGTGATAGACTTGTGTGCGGAAATTCTAGTAAATAGAATTGAGGCTTTTGTCACAGGGGAGTCAAAGAGGGAAGGCATGGAATGTGCATTTGTTCGTGTGAAGCAAATAGAGCACAGGCATGAAGAGTACAAAGAAAAAACAACAAAGATATAATCTACGTGAGTAGAAACAATCATCATTATAGTCATGATCACAAATTGTCACAATTCATTTAATGTTTACAAGACGACTTTCTTTATGTGCAGTTATTGGTGTTCGTTTGGGCCAGATGATAAGAGGAACAATGCACGGCCAGAGAAACATGTCCATCACTTTATAAAGAAAAGGGGTTGTCAATGCCACTTCAACGTTAAGGTTATGTTTGGTAGACCAGATGTGGCTATTTTAAGTTTCACTGAAATCTTTCATGTAGATGTGGATGGTATAGATTGTTATGGTGTAAATGATCTGAGCAATGAGGCATGTTTTGAGTTTGCGCCTCACCTTTCTGCAGAATGCAAGGCTTACATAGAGGACCTACTAGCAATGGATGTTAGTGTGGATGCTATCATGGACAGACATCTGACCAATCAATATTTTTTGGGTATGTTGCAGACGAGAGATACCTTCCCGATGCGGAAAGATGTAATGAATGCATGGAGAAGAGTGAAGTCCATTCAAGCCCAAAGACATGTTCATGACCCCACTAGTATCTTTAAATGGAAACAATTGGATCGGAATAATTTCTTCTATTTGCAGCAGCCATGGGATGATGGGACACCTTTCATTCATGCTGATGAAGTATTTCCTCTGAAATTCCCAGTGCTCTATTCTAAACCTAATTCATGCCATCTTAAAATGCTATGATGAATGCCTCTTGGATCTAGCTCATGCTCTGTTACTAGCTCTGATTCATTTTTATGTCATTTTGGACTCTTATCATCATGCCATGCTATCCTGCCCTTTAATGTAGGTTTATTACACTCATACCATATCAGAATGCAGAACACAGATTGAAACATATTTATGCTCTAAATGGAATGTATTGAGCCTATCTTGAACTTTATCTATTGTACCTATCTGATCACATGGATATGTGCCCTCATCATGTTCATAATATATGCCCTGTGAACACCTATGAAATAGAGTGCCTTGTTTGATCCATAGACCTGTGTACTCTGCAAATAGCTTTGTTCTGTTCTTGATATCATAAAGCCTTCTGTTTCATTTCTTTATTGATTGATGTTGGATCATTTGAATGTTCCTCCATATTTTCACATAGTGTGTGCTCTTGGCCCTTGATGCAATCACCTGATAGGAAACCTAGATTTTTCCCTATCATGATCTGCATCAAGGGCCCAGGTCATTCACGGAATCATTATGAATCAGCTCCCCTGTATCTGCACATGAAACAAACGTGTCAGTTAAAAAAACAATGGTACTTCATTTATTTCTAGGGGCTCCTTGGTGCACATGCCCTTAGAACAACCTTTGTTAGAGGTGTATGGATGAGTGTGTACATGTGTTATTATATTGTGATATCAGACATTGTTTAGATCCATTAGATCTAACCGAAATCCCCCTCTTCTTCTTTTGCAGGTTCTGGATCATGGGAGCACGCTAGGCACATAGAAGCATCAACATCTCATTACCAGGCAATGTTTGGTATCCCAATACCACCTCTTAATTTAAATGTATATTTACACTCATTCATCTATTTCTGGTAAAGGCTATGCTCACGGCCTGTGTGAGCCTAGATAGATGTTCTTTCTTTTCAGCTCCTTTACTTTTTTCTCAGTACAAAATGATACCGATAGATGTATGTATAGATACATATGCTATTCATTTCCTTTTCTTTTTCATGTATTGTAATGAAATGAACACAAATTTAATCTAGATCACCTAATAACACAAACTAGGTTATTGTAGCTCATCTAGTAACTAGGCTTTCAAAATGTGTCAAAAATATGACATTAGAAAGTTCCCCAATAGTAAGTGCCTCTCACACCTATAGCAAGTGTAGGAAATGACTTGATCCTAGGTTATCACAACCTAATCTACAAGAGTACTCAATTAGTGAGTCCTATCAAGTCTTCCAGGTCCAACTAATCAGTAGTCGACAAGCAGACACTTAGGTTATTATGCACAAATTTACCTCAATTGTTACAATAAGAACCAGGGTGACCATACACTTTGATTGGTCTATTTAGGTTCCTAACACAAGAGTGCAACAAATCATATGGCACAGAGACATCAATCTAGGCATATTAGTCTTATTATTCTAGTTCTAGGCTTGTAGCCTTTCAAAAGCATAAATGATGACTACAAACACACTATTCCACACAACCTTGCCAACTAATCATATATTCGGTTACCCTTTTGGGCTTAGAAAAACTTGCTAAGAGCACAAGACTTGATTGTGAATGCAAGACACAATGGAATGCTGATTTCAGCTTGCAACAAGACCTAATCAGAATTGTAGGGCTTGGTGATTTTCCAATAGCAAATTGTGTAGACTGGTGTCACAATTTAGAAGGTGCACACATGGGTATGTACACGTAGGGCATCAATAGAAATCCACTTCCCTGCAAGTTGAGGACCTGCACCTAAAAATTCTTAAAGAACATATCAAATACATGAATTGCACCAAGGGCCATCAAATTCCCATGGTGGAATTGGAAATTACCCACAATTTTTGCGGAACCCTGGTTCAGGGCTCTTAATCTAAAAAAGTAGTTATGAAACTTGAATAACTTTCAACTTTGAGGGGAACAGAACATGCAATCAAGAACTAATGAAACTAAAACATAGGTGCAATTGAAAATGTCAGTCTTTCATGCTCAAGCCTACGTACATGTCCGTATGAATTTTTTGATACTCAGAATTGCAGGAAAATAGTTGTATTTTATATTAATTTTGAATGCCAAATTACATCATATTACCTTCCACCCACTTGTCAGGGCTTATGAAGGTCTTTCCCAATGGTTACAAACTGATTTTTAAACTATGTAGTCCCTGGGAAGTTAATTACAATCTTTGGCAAAAGTTGTCAAAGTTGCTCGACAACTTTACAACTTTTGTTGCAACATTTTGCAACTTTTTATCCTACATGACCAAACTTGGTCCAAACCCAAATCTAATGATCCAACATGGATCCAAACCATGAAATCAAAAAAATAGAAAAATCCTAAGGTTTTAGGCCCTTTGACCATCTTTGACCATAGTTGACCAAGGGCTTATACTTGTGCCAATCTTGGAACTAGGTCTTATGATTTGGTCTATATGCCTAATTGATAGATGTAACCTAATCTAGAAGTTAGTAGGGCTTTGATGAAGAATTATTTATTGTGGGTGCTGCTGCACCAAATTTTATCCCTATAGAAGTCATGTGTGTAACATTTCCCATCAGGAGTGGCCGTAAAGCTTACATCAAGGTATTTGCGATGCACAATATAGAAAATAGTTGAAGTTTTCCAACGTGTATTTGTGCACTTAAAAAATATTGTGCATCTTACATTGAATCGCACAATCAATGGCTAATGTCCATATAAAACGCACATAAGACAATAAAAAGATGATAAACTTTTTTTGATCAGATTTGCGAAAATAGTGTTGGTGTAAATTTACTGAAAATGGGTTTTTTTTTCGTATTTATCAAAATTTTATCAACGTTGCATTATGTAAGGAGCCTAGACACGTCTGTTATGTTTTTTTACAACCCTTAATGTTGTCAATGAACCACAAAATTTGATTTTTGATAGTTTTTATTAGCAGTTTGCGGTGATGGGGAGAAAATGCAAGTGGCACCTACTTGGGCAACTTGAAGTGCAAGATGGAGGCAGTGGTGTGCATCCTTTCTCATCTAATAAAATTGATTGGAGTCCAATTGGTGTGGAAGATGATGAGGTGATAGACTTGTGTGCGGAAATTCTAGTAAATAGAATTGAGGCTTTTGTCACAGGGGAGTCAAAGAGGGAAGGCATGGAATGTGCATTTGTTCGTGTGAAGCAAATAGAGCACAGGCATGAAGAGTACAAAGAAAAAACAACAAAGATATAATCTACGTGAGTAGAAACAATCATCATTATAGTCATGATCACAAATTGTCACAATTCATTTAATGTTTACAAGACGACTTTCTTTATGTGCAGTTATTGGTGTTCGTTTGGGCCAGATGATAAGAGGAACAATGCACGGCCAGAGAAACATGTCCATCACTTTATAAAGAAAAGGGGTTGTCAATGCCACTTCAACGTTAAGGTTATGTTTGGTAGACCAGATGTGGCTATTTTAAGTTTCACTGAAATCTTTCATGTAGATGTGGATGGTATAGATTGTTATGGTGTAAATGATCTGAGCAATGAGGCATGTTTTGAGTTTGCGCCTCACCTTTCTGCAGAATGCAAGGCTTACATAGAGGACCTACTAGCAATGGATGTTAGTGTGGATGCTATCATGGACAGACATCTGACCAATCAATATTTTTTGGGTATGTTGCAGACGAGAGATACCTTCCCGATGCGGAAAGATGTAATGAATGCATGGAGAAGAGTGAAGTCCATTCAAGCCCAAAGACATGTTCATGACCCCACTAGTATCTTTAAATGGAAACAATTGGATCGGAATAATTTCTTCTATTTGCAGCAGCCATGGGATGATGGGACACCTTTCATTCATGCTGATGAAGTATTTCCTCTGAAATTCCCAGTGCTCTATTCTAAACCTAATTCATGCCATCTTAAAATGCTATGATGAATGCCTCTTGGATCTAGCTCATGCTCTGTTACTAGCTCTGATTCATTTTTATGTCATTTTGGACTCTTATCATCATGCCATGCTATCCTGCCCTTTAATGTAGGTTTATTACACTCATACCATATCAGAATGCAGAACACAGATTGAAACATATTTATGCTCTAAATGGAATGTATTGAGCCTATCTTGAACTTTATCTATTGTACCTATCTGATCACATGGATATGTGCCCTCATCATGTTCATAATATATGCCCTGTGAACACCTATGAAATAGAGTGCCTTGTTTGATCCATAGACCTGTGTACTCTGCAAATAGCTTTGTTCTGTTCTTGATATCATAAAGCCTTCTGTTTCATTTCTTTATTGATTGATGTTGGATCATTTGAATGTTCCTCCATATTTTCACATAGTGTGTGCTCTTGGCCCTTGATGCAATCACCTGATAGGAAACCTAGATTTTTCCCTATCATGATCTGCATCAAGGGCCCAGGTCATTCACGGAATCATTATGAATCAGCTCCCCTGTATCTGCACATGAAACAAACGTGTCAGTTAAAAAAACAATGGTACTTCATTTATTTCTAGGGGCTCCTTGGTGCACATGCCCTTAGAACAACCTTTGTTAGAGGTGTATGGATGAGTGTGTACATGTGTTATTATATTGTGATATCAGACATTGTTTAGATCCATTAGATCTAACCGAAATCCCCCTCTTCTTCTTTTGCAGGTTCTGGATCATGGGAGCACGCTAGGCACATAGAAGCATCAACATCTCATTACCAGGCAATGTTTGGTATCCCAATACCACCTCTTAATTTAAATGTATATTTACACTCATTCATCTATTTCTGGTAAAGGCTATGCTCACGGCCTGTGTGAGCCTAGATAGATGTTCTTTCTTTTCAGCTCCTTTACTTTTTTCTCAGTACAAAATGATACCGATAGATGTATGTATAGATACATATGCTATTCATTTCCTTTTCTTTTTCATGTATTGTAATGAAATGAACACAAATTTAATCTAGATCACCTAATAACACAAACTAGGTTATTGTAGCTCATCTAGTAACTAGGCTTTCAAAATGTGTCAAAAATATGACATTAGAAAGTTCCCCAATAGTAAGTGCCTCTCACACCTATAGCAAGTGTAGGAAATGACTTGATCCTAGGTTATCACAACCTAATCTACAAGAGTACTCAATTAGTGAGTCCTATCAAGTCTTCCAGGTCCAACTAATCAGTAGTCGACAAGCAGACACTTAGGTTATTATGCACAAATTTACCTCAATTGTTACAATAAGAACCAGGGTGACCATACACTTTGATTGGTCTATTTAGGTTCCTAACACAAGAGTGCAACAAATCATATGGCACAGAGACATCAATCTAGGCATATTAGTCTTATTATTCTAGTTCTAGGCTTGTAGCCTTTCAAAAGCATAAATGATGACTACAAACACACTATTCCACACAACCTTGCCAACTAATCATATATTCGGTTACCCTTTTGGGCTTAGAAAAACTTGCTAAGAGCACAAGACTTGATTGTGAATGCAAGACACAATGGAATGCTGATTTCAGCTTGCAACAAGACCTAATCAGAATTGTAGGGCTTGGTGATTTTCCAATAGCAAATTGTGTAGACTGGTGTCACAATTTAGAAGGTGCACACATGGGTATGTACACGTAGGGCATCAATAGAAATCCACTTCCCTGCAAGTTGAGGACCTGCACCTAAAAATTCTTAAAGAACATATCAAATACATGAATTGCACCAAGGGCCATCAAATTCCCATGGTGGAATTGGAAATTACCCACAATTTTTGCGGAACCCTGGTTCAGGGCTCTTAATCTAAAAAAGTAGTTATGAAACTTGAATAACTTTCAACTTTGAGGGGAACAGAACATGCAATCAAGAACTAATGAAACTAAAACATAGGTGCAATTGAAAATGTCAGTCTTTCATGCTCAAGCCTACGTACATGTCCGTATGAATTTTTTGATACTCAGAATTGCAGGAAAATAGTTGTATTTTATATTAATTTTGAATGCCAAATTACATCATATTACCTTCCACCCACTTGTCAGGGCTTATGAAGGTCTTTCCCAATGGTTACAAACTGATTTTTAAACTATGTAGTCCCTGGGAAGTTAATTACAATCTTTGGCAAAAGTTGTCAAAGTTGCTCGACAACTTTACAACTTTTGTTGCAACATTTTGCAACTTTTTATCCTACATGACCAAACTTGGTCCAAACCCAAATCTAATGATCCAACATGGATCCAAACCATGAAATCAAAAAAATAGAAAAATCCTAAGGTTTTAGGCCCTTTGACCATCTTTGACCATAGTTGACCAAGGGCTTATACTTGTGCCAATCTTGGAACTAGGTCTTATGATTTGGTCTATATGCCTAATTGATAGATGTAACCTAATCTAGAAGTTAGTAGGGCTTTGATGAAGAATTATTTATTGTGGGTGCTGCTGCACCAAATTTTATCCCTATAGAAGTCATGTGTGTAACATTTCCCATCAGGAGTGGCCGTAAAGCTTACATCAAGGTATTTGCGATGCACAATATAGAAAATAGTTGAAGTTTTCCAACGTGTATTTGTGCACTTAAAAAATATTGTGCATCTTACATTGAATCGCACAATCAATGGCTAATGTCCATATAAAACGCACATAAGACAATAAAAAGATGATAAACTTTTTTTGATCAGATTTGCGAAAATAGTGTTGGTGTAAATTTACTGAAAATGGGTTTTTTTTTCGTATTTATCAAAATTTTATCAACGTTGCATTATGTAAGGAGCCTAGACACGTCTGTTATGTTTTTTTACAACCCTTAATGTTGTCAATGAACCACAAAATTTGATTTTTGATAGTTTTTATTAGCAGTTTGCGGTGATGGGGAGAAAATGCAAGTGGCACCTACTTGCGCAACTTGAAGTGCAAGATGGAGGCAGTGGTGTGCATCCTTTCTCATCTAATAAAATTGATTGGAGTCCAATTGGTGTGGAAGATGATGAGGTGATAGACTTGTGTGCGGAAATTCTAGTAAATAGAATTGAGGCTTTTGTCACAGGGGAGTCAAAGAGGGAAGGCATGGAATGTGCATTTGTTCGTGTGAAGCAAATAGAGCACAGGCATGAAGAGTACAAAGAAAAAACAACAAAGATATAATCTACGTGAGTAGAAACAATCATCATTATAGTCATGATCACAAATTGTCACAATTCATTTAATGTTTACAAGACGACTTTCTTTATGTGCAGTTATTGGTGTTCGTTTGGGCCAGATGATAAGAGGAACAATGCACGGCCAGAGAAACATGTCCATCACTTTATAAAGAAAAGGGGTTGTCAATGCCACTTCAACGTTAAGGTTATGTTTGGTAGACCAGATGTGGCTATTTTAAGTTTCACTGAAATCTTTCATGTAGATGTGGATGGTATAGATTGTTATGGTGTAAATGATCTGAGCAATGAGGCATGTTTTGAGTTTGCGCCTCACCTTTCTGCAGAATGCAAGGCTTACATAGAGGACCTACTAGCAATGGATGTTAGTGTGGATGCTATCATGGACAGACATCTGACCAATCAATATTTTTTGGGTATGTTGCAGACGAGAGATACCTTCCCGATGCGGAAAGATGTAATGAATGCATGGAGAAGAGTGAAGTCCATTCAAGCCCAAAGACATGTTCATGACCCCACTAGTATCTTTAAATGGAAACAATTGGATCGGAATAATTTCTTCTATTTGCAGCAGCCATGGGATGATGGGACACCTTTCATTCATGCTGATGAAGTATTTCCTCTGAAATTCCCAGTGCTCTATTCTAAACCTAATTCATGCCATCTTAAAATGCTATGATGAATGCCTCTTGGATCTAGCTCATGCTCTGTTACTAGCTCTGATTCATTTTTATGTCATTTTGGACTCTTATCATCATGCCATGCTATCCTGCCCTTTAATGTAGGTTTATTACACTCATACCATATCAGAATGCAGAACACAGATTGAAACATATTTATGCTCTAAATGGAATGTATTGAGCCTATCTTGAACTTTATCTATTGTACCTATCTGATCACATGGATATGTGCCCTCATCATGTTCATAATATATGCCCTGTGAACACCTATGAAATAGAGTGCCTTGTTTGATCCATAGACCTGTGTACTCTGCAAATAGCTTTGTTCTGTTCTTGATATCATAAAGCCTTCTGTTTCATTTCTTTATTGATTGATGTTGGATCATTTGAATGTTCCTCCATATTTTCACATAGTGTGTGCTCTTGGCCCTTGATGCAATCACCTGATAGGAAACCTAGATTTTTCCCTATCATGATCTGCATCAAGGGCCCAGGTCATTCACGGAATCATTATGAATCAGCTCCCCTGTATCTGCACATGAAACAAACGTGTCAGTTAAAAAAACAATGGTACTTCATTTATTTCTAGGGGCTCCTTGGTGCACATGCCCTTAGAACAACCTTTGTTAGAGGTGTATGGATGAGTGTGTACATGTGTTATTATATTGTGATATCAGACATTGTTTAGATCCATTAGATCTAACCGAAATCCCCCTCTTCTTCTTTTGCAGGTTCTGGATCATGGGAGCACGCTAGGCACATAGAAGCATCAACATCTCATTACCAGGCAATGTTTGGTATCCCAATACCACCTCTTAATTTAAATGTATATTTACACTCATTCATCTATTTCTGGTAAAGGCTATGCTCACGGCCTGTGTGAGCCTAGATAGATGTTCTTTCTTTTCAGCTCCTTTACTTTTTTCTCAGTACAAAATGATACCGATAGATGTATGTATAGATACATATGCTATTCATTTCCTTTTCTTTTTCATGTATTGTAATGAAATGAACACAAATTTAATCTAGATCACCTAATAACACAAACTAGGTTATTGTAGCTCATCTAGTAACTAGGCTTTCAAAATGTGTCAAAAATATGACATTAGAAAGTTCCCCAATAGTAAGTGCCTCTCACACCTATAGCAAGTGTAGGAAATGACTTGATCCTAGGTTATCACAACCTAATCTACAAGAGTACTCAATTAGTGAGTCCTATCAAGTCTTCCAGGTCCAACTAATCAGTAGTCGACAAGCAGACACTTAGGTTATTATGCACAAATTTACCTCAATTGTTACAATAAGAACCAGGGTGACCATACACTTTGATTGGTCTATTTAGGTTCCTAACACAAGAGTGCAACAAATCATATGGCACAGAGACATCAATCTAGGCATATTAGTCTTATTATTCTAGTTCTAGGCTTGTAGCCTTTCAAAAGCATAAATGATGACTACAAACACACTATTCCACACAACCTTGCCAACTAATCATATATTCGGTTACCCTTTTGGGCTTAGAAAAACTTGCTAAGAGCACAAGACTTGATTGTGAATGCAAGACACAATGGAATGCTGATTTCAGCTTGCAACAAGACCTAATCAGAATTGTAGGGCTTGGTGATTTTCCAATAGCAAATTGTGTAGACTGGTGTCACAATTTAGAAGGTGCACACATGGGTATGTACACGTAGGGCATCAATAGAAATCCACTTCCCTGCAAGTTGAGGACCTGCACCTAAAAATTCTTAAAGAACATATCAAATACATGAATTGCACCAAGGGCCATCAAATTCCCATGGTGGAATTGGAAATTACCCACAATTTTTGCGGAACCCTGGTTCAGGGCTCTTAATCTAAAAAAGTAGTTATGAAACTTGAATAACTTTCAACTTTGAGGGGAACAGAACATGCAATCAAGAACTAATGAAACTAAAACATAGGTGCAATTGAAAATGTCAGTCTTTCATGCTCAAGCCTACGTACATGTCCGTATGAATTTTTTGATACTCAGAATTGCAGGAAAATAGTTGTATTTTATATTAATTTTGAATGCCAAATTACATCATATTACCTTCCACCCACTTGTCAGGGCTTATGAAGGTCTTTCCCAATGGTTACAAACTGATTTTTAAACTATGTAGTCCCTGGGAAGTTAATTACAATCTTTGGCAAAAGTTGTCAAAGTTGCTCGACAACTTTACAACTTTTGTTGCAACATTTTGCAACTTTTTATCCTACATGACCAAACTTGGTCCAAACCCAAATCTAATGATCCAACATGGATCCAAACCATGAAATCAAAAAAATAGAAAAATCCTAAGGTTTTAGGCCCTTTGACCATCTTTGACCATAGTTGACCAAGGGCTTATACTTGTGCCAATCTTGGAACTAGGTCTTATGATTTGGTCTATATGCCTAATTGATAGATGTAACCTAATCTAGAAGTTAGTAGGGCTTTGATGAAGAATTATTTATTGTGGGTGCTGCTGCACCAAATTTTATCCCTATAGAAGTCATGTGTGTAACATTTCCCATCAGGAGTGGCCGTAAAGCTTACATCAAGGTATTTGCGATGCACAATATAGAAAATAGTTGAAGTTTTCCAACGTGTATTTGTGCACTTAAAAAATATTGTGCATCTTACATTGAATCGCACAATCAATGGCTAATGTCCATATAAAACGCACATAAGACAATAAAAAGATGATAAACTTTTTTTGATCAGATTTGCGAAAATAGTGTTGGTGTAAATTTACTGAAAATGGGTTTTTTTTTCGTATTTATCAAAATTTTATCAACGTTGCATTATGTAAGGAGCCTAGACACGTCTGTTATGTTTTTTTACAACCCTTAATGTTGTCAATGAACCACAAAATTTGATTTTTGATAGTTTTTATTAGCAGTTTGCGGTGATGGGGAGAAAATGCAAGTGGCACCTACTTGCGCAACTTGAAGTGCAAGATGGAGGCAGTGGTGTGCATCCTTTCTCATCTAATAAAATTGATTGGAGTCCAATTGGTGTGGAAGATGATGAGGTGATAGACTTGTGTGCGGAAATTCTAGTAAATAGAATTGAGGCTTTTGTCACAGGGGAGTCAAAGAGGGAAGGCATGGAATGTGCATTTGTTCGTGTGAAGCAAATAGAGCACAGGCATGAAGAGTACAAAGAAAAAACAACAAAGATATAATCTACGTGAGTAGAAACAATCATCATTATAGTCATGATCACAAATTGTCACAATTCATTTAATGTTTACAAGACGACTTTCTTTATGTGCAGTTATTGGTGTTCGTTTGGGCCAGATGATAAGAGGAACAATGCACGGCCAGAGAAACATGTCCATCACTTTATAAAGAAAAGGGGTTGTCAATGCCACTTCAACGTTAAGGTTATGTTTGGTAGACCAGATGTGGCTATTTTAAGTTTCACTGAAATCTTTCATGTAGATGTGGATGGTATAGATTGTTATGGTGTAAATGATCTGAGCAATGAGGCATGTTTTGAGTTTGCGCCTCACCTTTCTGCAGAATGCAAGGCTTACATAGAGGACCTACTAGCAATGGATGTTAGTGTGGATGCTATCATGGACAGACATCTGACCAATCAATATTTTTTGGGTATGTTGTAGACGAGAGATACCTTCCCAATGCGGAAAGATGTAATGAATGCATGGAGAAGAGTGAAGTCCATTCAAGCCCAAAGACATGTTCATGACCCCACTAGTATCTTTAAATGGAAACAATTGGATCGGAATAATTTCTTCTATTTGCAGCAGCCATGGGATGATGGGAAACCTTTCATTATGGGTATACAAACCCCATGGATGCTTGATATGATGGTTTCACACTCACACAATTCTATAATCTCCATGGATTCAACATTTTCCACCAAAAAATATGGGGTAAGACATCTACAATCATGCTTGGAGTGAGTAGTGAAAAGTCTTTCCTATTTTCTAGATGTCATTAAAATATTGCAGTCATCATTGTTGTGTTTACGACGTGCACTATCAGCTATACTCGTTGCTTGTGTTTGACAAGAAACAATCTGGGGTTCCTATTGCATGGATCATGTCCTCCCGTAACATGATCGAGGACATCAAAGGGTGGCTATCTGTAATTTGTAGACAAGGAAAGGAGGCTAGAAATGGGTGTATGTTGAATGCTTTCTTGACTGACGATGCCAACGCTAAGATACAGGCTATTCAGTAAGTTCTTTATCTCATTGTTTGACCGGCCATTTCTACTGGCATTTCAACTCCATATGGAATTATGTTTACCCAGTTTTTGATCACTGACCCCAATCATGCTCCTATTCATGTGCACTAGGGCATCTTTTCAATGTCATGTCATTCTATGCACTTGGCACGTGTGTTGGGCATGGCTGAAGAATGTGTAGAAGTATGCATTGAAAGATTGAGTGAAGGAAATGTTTCAATGCCTCGGCATGATAATGATGACAATGGGTGAGAGTGAGGAAATCACTCATAGGTTATTATCTAAATTTTTTGTTGAGTTTTCTGATAAGCCGCAATTTCTAGACTATTTGTATAGGACATGGTGTCAAGGGGACAGCCGTATAGGTAAGAGATCTTTGTCTTTTTGTCCAACCATTTTTGTATTTTTCAATACTTGTCCTATTAATTATAGTGCATTTCCTTTAAATCTAGTCACACGTCATACACACAGAAATGTGGGCGAAAAGCTCTAGAATCTTCCCACATGCAAATCAGGACACAAATGCCGCCATAGAATCTTACGATTGCACGTTGAAGATGCGGTACCTTTGCGATCATCAAAATAAATGTACACGTTGGATGAATCATCTATACTTCACCCTTGTTTACAAGATGGAACCAATCTATAGGAAAAAGGAGAAGTTACAAGATGTTGGTTTCATCAGGAACTATAGGGTGCAAAGTTTGGAAAAAAGTATGGAGAAGGAAAAGGCAATTCCTGATGATGATTGTGTTCTCGATGAAAGTAGACCAGGATTCTACATTGTGAGAAGCCAGATGTCATGTACTTTTTATTTGGTTAGACCTTGCGGTGATCACGGTTATGTGTGTGATTATCCTTGGGCCCTGCAGGGAAATACATGCAAGCACACATTAAAGGTTTCAGTCATGACTGCAGGACACGTTAGTGGAAAGTGAATGTTTTGTGGCCATTTACTCTTTATTCGATTGATGTAATTTTGGTATGTATTTGTGCATTCCTCGATTGCGTGTAAAATGAAATTTTGAATGCAGGCGATGTCCACACAGAGAATGATTTTGTGACATTAGAGATGGACAGTTCTCCACCTCATATGGGAATGGATGACGCACGACAGGGTGCATGCAGTTCAAACTACCCTGAAAGGGTAGTTGATGTTCAATCGCCTATCTAGACAATGGATCAATGGAATGAATCAATTGGGTTTTTGAAGTCAGTGATGAAAATGAAGCCACAGACACATGACCAAGTGAAAGCATTCTTAGAATACGTAGGCCATTTTCTTATCGATCTAGACCAATTTGGCATTGTACCATTCAGCCTGACTCCCAACACAGATCCATCTTCAACGAGCACAGTTTGGATGCAGCCATGGTTTAGTGCTACTAGGGTTCCCATCCCTCAGAGGTGACAATGCACGCATGGTTCTAACCATGACCAATTGAATGAAGTCTATCCTTCATATTCATTTGTGTTTCCCACTAGTGGCACCAGGAGGGGGAGGTCTAAGAAGGATCCCTTACATTTTGCAGAACACGGTGGGCACAATTCATCTACCCTAGCAATCGTTGGTGAGCACTTAATTTTTTCAAAAACACATTCTTTGAGAATGGTTGACAGTTGACAGCATTGGATCTTTTTATTTTGCTATTCATTTTTATTGGTAGTCTCCAAACTTAATCAGCAATTATTTCTTATGTTTTGCAACCACCAGCAACAGCTACCTCAAGGAATCATCGATGAAGATTGTATTATGACAGTGCCAGTGGTGGTGAAGTTTCCTATGGCGATGCTAATTAGTTCACATGCACAAGATTGTGTTCACTTGTTCTTTGCCAAAGTTTTTAATTGGCAATGACCCATGCAGTACATAGGTTTCACTGGAAACAAGAAAAAAAAGAAAATAATTATTGGTGTAACAATCTACCTTTTCACAAGCTCAATATATAGAACCCTGATTTTAAACCTAGCTAAATCCTTATATTAAATCCAAATAAAATGACCCTTGACATATAACAATTAACTTATAACCAATATTATAAAAAAAGATGAGAAAGTCCATGATTTAAGGGATCACAGTACAAATATATTATTTCTTTGTATTTGTTGTCTTCACATTGAATTATCAATTTTTTATGACCTTTTCTATGGTACATTTTTTATATATCTATTGGAAATTAACGTGATTTTTGTAACATACTTGTTAGTTTTTGGCAAGTGTAGAAAATCTTCCATTCAACTATTGCTCGCTTGTATTGGTTTGAGATGAATGGATTAATAGAAGCACGGTGTAGGAGGTATTGTCTTCTAGCCATAATACCTTTAAAGCTATTTATAGTTTATAAACATATGTATGTTTTTGTTGACCATTTCAATTATTTGTTTTTTCTCTATGCAAATCCTTAAATGATGTTGACTATTATACTCACTATATATGCAGGTTCATGGCATTTCATGTTCGAATGTTTCCAGTAGTTTACACATTTAATGAACTGCCCATTGAGATTCATGAAATGATTGTGTTGCATTTCATTGAAGCGGACTCTATTTGGAGGGGGCTGGAGATTGCTATTTTTTTAGATGGCGGGGGCAATCATCATCTATCAATTGCAATAAATGCGTGGAGATTTTATCTCTCATATCTGGTTGCCTGATCGGCTATGATGGAAGAAGCAAGTCAAATTCAGTCTACAATGATGCACTAGTCAGGACGTTTGCCAACGGTTGCAATCTTATGCAGCATGGTAGAGACTGTGGGCAGGGGAGACGACCAGGTCCTATTGCCCAGCGAGTTCATCTCTATCATATGTGCACTTTTCCTAGGCAATCTAATTGTCTTGGACTACATGGAAGTGTTCAAGACATGGTGAAGTCAGAGTCCACCTCTCAGATTCAAAAGGATCGCTTTGCGACGACCAAGCCCAGAAAGCTGATTTTATCAGAATGGATTTTCACGAACATATACATGTTTCATATTGATGATTTGCATCATGTGTATTTTAAACTGACAAATGACTCTACCAAAAAAGCAGTGTGCTTTGGGCATTTATGTAATTGTGTTTTTGTATTTTATAAGATTTTAGAGCATTTTATATGGAGCTCAGCTAGTCCCAATGTTAATGTTTCAATTTTCTATGTACAAATGATTGCGTAACCCATAATTGGTCCCCCATTCTCTCAACACTTTGTGTTTCTGCCGGTGGTAATAGACAATGTTTTGTACTTGTACTTGATTACATAATGTGTTGTACTAGTCACCCATTCTCCCACCACTTCTCATTGGTGCTATTGTAAAAGGATAATTTTTGGTAGTTGGACTTGAATATGTAAGATATTCTGCAAGGGTTTTATACTTAGATTTTTATGAATGAAATACGTTGTTTGATGTGTTGTGCTTAAATAAAATTGACCATTACAAGAAATTGAGAAACAGGTAGCATGTTTATTTATGTTGATAGCAACAATGGATAGGAAAGGACAATATGAGGACGTCTATATTTCGATGTAAAGATATCGTAAAACACACATAATTTTTCACTCATATTTGTGACATAAAAAGCATTGAGCTCGAATGTATAAGTTTTGCACTCATGATTTAAACATAAAAAGTAGACTTAATAATTATCTTATTTTATATATTTTTGAAATATAAGATGAACAGGTTGTTGTCAAAATTCATCAGTATTGTATTTATGTTCTTTTTATCCAAGAAATTTGGTTTGCACATATCAGGGTCCTTGCGGAGTCTCACTAACAGGAACAAAATCTAAAGCAAGGAAAACAATTTATTTTCATAAACTAAGAGGCGAGAGCCATAAATTTTATTTTATTTTTATAAATTGGAAAGTACAAACTCTATTATGTGCGGGCACTGGTAGGAAAGGATGGAGTTACAAAGACCTCCAGTGTAGCCTGGGACAAGTGCAGTCCATATCATTAGAAATATTTTATGGTACTATACATGCAAAACACTTAGGTACAGAAGCCTCAGGTTCCTTGCCACAATTTTGGAAATAAATCATATAGTCTACAAAGGATAATACATATCCTATCATTTTCATATGCAAGACATGTTGTTTATGCCGTTACAGTATGGTATATAACATTTTTGACATGAGAGTCTAGGTTATGTAGGTTGTTACAGTAGAAACAATCCAAATCATATGACATACAATTATCATTTCCTTATCACAAGTGTCCACTTTGTGTTTTTCATCCTTGGGTGCCTAATCCTGATAAAACCTATATTTAAACAAGCATCTGCATCCTGGGTACAGGTTAGTATTTACCAAAAAATCATCATCCACATAAATCCTTCCTAGATACGAACATAATTCAAGATGTAATAATTTAATTAGCCATCACTTCGAATAAATAGAGAAAAAGAAAAGTAATATATGGACATGTTAGTATGTGTGAGGGGTATGCTCTATGTATGTCTAAATATGTATTTGGTTCAAAATATAGCCAAAATATATTAAAAAATCCAAATATTATTCTCTATGTAAAGGTTGGGCAAGCACCCATCTGAAAGACAGTTGAACTCGTGCATCTCTAATTTGAGAGATTTGATGAATTCTTTATGTTTATGTTTCAGTATCCTAGCCTCCTGCACATCTTTATCAGTATGTGGCCATCTGGTCTCATATTGTTTCAACTTCTCTCGAATCTTCCATCCAATTCTTTCAGCATCTTTAATAGCTTTCACATTGTTTGAATGGGACTCCCAAAATGTTTCGGCCCACTTGATAAACTCACGGTACCTTTTTTGCATCAACGCAGAGGCTGTTTCAAATTGGATATTGAAATGATCCTCCGGATGTGTTGTTTCATTGATTAGCCCTAGCTCTTTCAAATTGTGCATGGATCTAAGATGGCGGATATACTCTGTATCATAGATTTTTGTCTTTGCCTTGCCGAGTCTAACCCATCCGTGCTGGATTCTAACCAGGTCCTCAATTTTATTATCAAATACATTCATTGTTCTATCTTCATTGGGTCATGATGATAGAAGGGCAGTATCTCACATTCTATGAATTTCAGCCTACCAAGCAAAGAATGTCTTGAGATTTTTTGTTTCCTTGTCTCCCTCTTTTTGTTCGGCGTAAATGGAGAGCATCCCGCAATCACTTAGACTATAAAAATCTGTAAGTTCTCTCCTGATCATGTGGGTGTATAGCTGATGCTTGGAGAACTGTTCAGATAAAACAATGAACTTCCACTCAAAATCAACCACAAGATCAGAAAGAACACAAGGTGGAAACTTTGATGAGTAGAATTTAAAGCCTCTTATCAACTTGTTCAACTTTGATAGTGAGCATGCCAAAAAGTGCTGGCATTACAGATGTTTATTCTAAAAGTTGACAAACTCTACAAAAACATTCCATGTTTCTTGTGCATTATTTGTAAGGATGTCTATCTTGTAGTGAATGACACCGCATAGTGCATTGTTACTGGCATCACTAGTCTAAGCATCTGTAATGGTCTTTTTAAAATTGGCTTGCAATCTCTGGTTCTCAACATTTAATGTTGCAATTGTAGTCTTCAATTTATCGACCTCCTCATGATGAATCCCCTCATTAGGAAGTCCACACACTGTCTGTAGTTGTTCTTGAAACCTCTTATTCATAGCCTCTAATGCTACAATCCTGTCCTCTTCCCTTGATGCAATTGTGTGCAACATCTTTACCACATTAACAACTAAACTAGTTTCTTGTACACTCAAAAATTCAAAAGACTTTCTCATAAGCAACTGTCCATAATATTTATCCTGAAATGAAATCATGAATGGCTTATTGGTATTGGGATACAATGAACAAATAGCAAGTACATCAAGGTCATCATCAAATTTAGAAACAAATACGAGGCTTAGTTCTTCATCTGGTGAGAGGTTAGAGAGATCAAGATCCTACCTCCTCATGAGGCTATCAAATGCAATGGCAGATGAAATATCATAACCTTCCAAAAGAAGAATACCACTTTGTGCTATAATTTTTCTCCCCTATTCTGGAGTGATTTTTGCCATCAATTCTTCTACCCTTTTCAGTACCTCATCCTTGACTTTTGATTGGTCATCTTCACTCAACGATTGAAAATTTAGTACCCTTCTAGCAATTAGGTTGATGGCCTCTAGTTGGAGAAAAAAGTGTTTGAACTCCTTTTTTATGAATTTATCATCACCAGTTAATTCGCTGCATGCCTCCATTCATATATCTTCAGTCAACCCTCCACCTAACTTGAAAGTAGGAAGTGTTCTTTCATTGGATGGTGGCTCCAATTCAATTTCTTTTACAATGTAGAAGTGTGTAGGAGGTGGAAGTGGATGAGTTGGTGTCTGAAATGCCTCATATGGAGTGTATGGGATTTTCTGATTAGGAGCTAGTGTTCAAAGTGGTAGAATGGAGAAATGCTTCTGCGCAGCAGGAGATGGCCCTGGGCATGGTGATGAAGTACCCTCCATGGGTGTAGTTGAATTAGATGGAGTGGAAGGTTTGGATGTAGGCTTAATCAGGGATCCAATGGAAGTAGGTGAAGAGCCAGAGTCTATTTCCATTTGGGTGGGCCTACACTCTTCATCCTCATTGTTGATTTCATGGGGCAATGGCATGATATCAACATCAATGTACAAGGTTGCAAGCATATTCATTTTTGTCTCAACATTAAGAACCATTTTATAGTCAGGTTGATAGTTACCTTCTCTCTACCTCTGGTGCTCTAAATGTTGTATCTTGTACCACCTCTCCCTTTTCCTAAGTACATCATCGTAGTCTATAGAATTATGTATCCAATCTTCTAGCTCGTCATCTTGGTGAGTGTTAGATCCTGGGTATATTGCCTTTATGAATCCCTTTGGGTCATAAAATCTATAATTCTCATTGGTCATGTTATATTCTTTCATTTTGCTAGGTATCACCTCAAATCCCTTTCTTCATAGGAAGTGCAAAAGACCTTTTATGACCACCTGGGCAGGGAAGAAATAACCTCTCTTTCTATTTGTCTATCTTAGAGCATATCTTTCTTTAGATTCAAGCTACCTCATTACTTCATAGAATGCAATTCTATCAGTGACTGTGATCGATAGGGCCTTGGGCACTACTTGGCTTCCAAAAACTCTAATCACTGTATGGTCCTTATAGTATAACCATGACCCCCAATTGTGATTGATTCCCATCTCTGGGTTTAAATCCTTTGGTCTAAGGAATTTCTTAACTCTATCAGACAGCCCCCATGGGACACTCCCTTTCAAATAATTCATTAGAGGCCTGAAAAAATGATTCTCAAACAAAATATAAGATGATGCACTATCATCCTTGTCTCTGTTAGAGTAGTCATATTATAGCTAATAATTAATTAATTTAATTATTAGTCTATTATTCTCTACACTTAAGTTAGACTTAGGCATCTTATTATTCTTTAGGGTTTTCTCCTTTAGGGTTTTGGTATCCTTTTATAAGGATTCCCTCTTTGTATTTTTCAGCAACTCAATGCATTATTCATAATAGATTGTTTTTTGATTGTGCATATGATGTCTCTGGCCTTTTGGCCTCCATAGATTTTTCTTGCCTTTTGTGCTTTGCTTCTTCCATGTGATAGGGTTATGCATGCAGGTGTTCTTGGGAGATTAGTTTTTCACCTAATCTAATAGTCCCAAATGTAAGTCCACTCTTGGACTGGTGCCATCTCCCCATCAACACTGGCTTTGACTCTGAGTTTTGGATCCCAAATCTTGAGTCCGCTCCAAAAAATCATGTGCATTAAGATGGAGTAGAACCTGAACTTACTAATCTTTGCCTGCTTTATACTAATGAAGGCCTTATGGATGTCATCTGCTAATGTTCCCACATAATCAAAACATCTATGGGCTTCATTTCCCTGTATATCCAAGCACATGACTAACATCCAATTAGGGATATTAAATGTTGCATCCTCACCATGCCACTGACATAAAGCATAGTATGTATCTTTCACATATGGAGAAAACAAATCTACATGTTATAGAGGCTTGTCTCTGGGATTCAATGCCTTCTCTTCCCTAGTCAAGTGCTTTGGCCTTTGAAGAGAAATCTTGATTGTATACAAATTATGAAACTTTTCAAAATCATGGCCCATCATATTTGTATCAAGTGGCCACCAGTCCTTGTCTATATCTAGCATGTATGTCTCCTCTATACTTTCTCTCATTATCTTGATAATTTCCTTGTTATCATGGGTCAGCACCTATCTGGTGTTAGGGACATACCTATTTTCAATCTCAAGTATCAAATCTGCATTAACAAAAACATTTGGGACAATGATTCTAGCTAAATTGGAATCCCATATGTTCCTGACAGGTTTTGCCTCCTTTCTCTTATTGTAATTTCTTCTCCACAAGGCAAAACCTATCACACCAAGTCATAGAAAAGGGTCTCTGTATCCTTTGTGGGCATTGATTAAAAAATCTTCAGGGTGAGTATTATAGGTTGCTCTTTTTTGGATTCCATGTGACCCTGGTAACTGTCTTGTTATCTCATCAGGATACGAATTCTGATCACAAGGTCCTTCCTTCCGCTTCATGATTACAATTCTTTGGCAGGGTTGATGAGAAGGTTAGGGCTTCAAATTGATAGATAAATTGCTTACCCTAAGCTCAAAATCATAATCTATTATGATACACGACCTCTAGAGAATTTAGTAATAGAGAACTATGCACTTGAAATATTCATTCAATTTGTTCAAACAAGTTGATAACTTAGAGTGATTTGGGCAATTTACAGGAGGAAAAGCCATAAATAGAATACAAATGGGAATGGATAAAGTGTAGAAAATTACAATTTAAGAGTGTAGAAGAACACCTTCGCTGGATAATTTAGCTACAATGTCCCAAACCAGACGTCAACCACACCTACGTGCTCAAGCAAGCCAATGAACTGTTATGAATTAAATTCAAAACCTGGGAAAGGAAATGCGTAAATATTGGTGGGTGGCAAGGGAATAGGTATTAAGCTATTTGATGGTTCAATAATGCAAGAAATTTGATGGCCTGTTCAACCTTATTGGACCATCATTTTTTAACTATTTGTGCACCTCTGCCTTAATCACGTAAAGGCGATGGCTTGGGAAATCTGGAGACTAAGCATATTTGGAGATTTGGTGACTATAGGCTGAAACCTTTGATTTATTCTCTCTGGTGACTGAGCGACTATAGTCTATCTCATTTTTACTAAGAAACTGTTAACCCTTTTGTATATTTTGCAACGAATTAAGAGTGAACATGTCATCAATTATGGCAAACAAATTTATACCCTTTTTGACCTTTTAATCCTTGGCTAACACTTAACCTTTAGTCATCTTGAGATTGCACCACTAAGGTTATCTTCCAGTCATCAGATGATTCTCTTAACTCAAGTTTACTTCGGAGATTGGGTAACAAAGTTCATCTCACAGTCGTTGCAAGATTTCTTAACTCATGGTTTAATCATGAGATAATGCGACCATGGCCCGATTTAAAACATATCAATAGCTCATATCTGTTCTTTGAAAACCTTTTTCCCTAACCCATGTTCTTCTAGCGATCACATGACTGAAGACATCTCACAGTCGCGTAATATTTCTCTTTACCTTGGTAACATTCAGAGATTGTCGGAACCCTTTATTCGCCAAGTCGCTGGATACTTTTCTTAACCTCACGCAAACTGTGAGATATAACACTGACCATTGATTCTTCTTTCATCTTACGGTTTGTTAGCACCTATAAAAAATTTTATGACTCTGTAGATTTTATGTGGTCTCTGCCCTTAAACCCTAAGTTCAAATTTTCAAATATCTAGCCATTAGTGAAAAAACCTTTTTATTTTGGCCCTATTATATTTCTTCATTACCTTTTCGGGCCACTTAAGTGATTAAAAATGCACATGCGCTTTACTTTTTCGGTCATTCCCCATTTCGAAAGCTTCTTGATAGTTTGACCCTTAACATTTTGCAACTCCACTGGCAGTTTCATTCCCTTTGGTCACATGTTTGCATTGTCAGCGGGGCCCAGCATCGCAGTTACTTTCAATCTAACAGCGGACACATGATCTCATGGAATATTCCTTCCCCTTCAGATTATGCGACAACCTCCTGATCTTCAACATGTTGCGGCTTGTGCGCAGTGGGTCCTTATTTTCTCAGTCATCCTGACTTGGGGGCTTTTCATTGGCTGAGGTGGATTGTGATTTGGATCCTATCATTGGGGCCTATAGTGAAGGTCTTTAAATCTACGGCTGGCAGATGATCTCATGGAATATTCCTACCCCATGAGATCATGCGACATCTATTGATTTTGAATCTGATTGGGGATGGTGTTAGTGGGTCCAGTGTCAGGTGTTGCGGAAATGGAGGCTTTTCATTGGTCAACAGGTTTGTGACTTGGCGGTTGTCAGTGGGGTCAGATTTTTCAAAGGGTTAAACAATTGTTTGATTACGTGGTTGTCACTATACCATTGATGAAAGTTGATGCCTTTTTAAGTGCAGCAGTATAGTGACCGCCATCCGATCTTCCATGAGGTAGTGGCTACTGACAGGTGGGTCTATGATGCTACGTGGTGCCGACATGCTCATTTCTGATTGGCTGACAGTTTGGTGACATGGCGAGAGACTTTTCAAAATGACTTTATGATTGTTATGGAGATTAATGACAACCGCTCGATCTGCCAGGAAAGGATGAGATCTATGCCCACATTTTAAACTTGCCGATTAGCCATTTCTTCAAGAAATTCAAATATTTAGAGGGTTTTCAGTGACAGAAGGATTGATTTTTAATGTTTTAGTGGCTGGGTTTGGTAGGAATGATCTTGCTGACTATTGTAGAGTGGCCCAAGGTGTCTAATGACTAATTGCAAGGGTTTGTACCATGAAAAAGTTGCTCAAGGCATGTTGTAGGTGGGTAATCAGGTGGGTGAATCTATAAAATTCATGGTCTTCAATACAAATCAAGAGATTTATCATAAGTGAAGATCATCCTCGGATTTGATCAGGCCAGGTCACTTGGCTTTCCTCCCATGGAATAAATTATGATTGAATATTTGGTTGGTCTGGTGGGTGAAAACCCTAGCCCTTGCCTCAGTCATCTGTAGCTTGTTGCATCCTAACTTTTTGGGATTCCAAGATGACCGTTGTATATATTGTAGTATTTTTTATTTTTGAAGGGTTCCAGTTCCTGTTTGGTTCTAGCTTGGTTCCAATTTCCCTGGTTCCATGAATGTTCTGCCTTGTAAATATTTTCCTTCTTCTCTGCATATAGGGTGATCCCTCTTTCCTTTCTGGATAAGAGAATATGATATAAGTTGTAATAGATGTCTTATGTGTAAGATTTGAATACATTTGTTTTGTTATCAGATTGTCTCCATTTGAATCCTAAATTTGTTGATTATAACATCAATGATGTTTAGTATTTCTATTTGCATTTCCTATTTGTCTGCAATAGAGTTGTCTTCGCAGAGATAACTGAATTCAAGATTGGTCTTCAGATGTGTATGAGCTGGGGTATCAAGGGTATCCCCTGCTTGTCTTCCAGTGGATGTTGGTTAATGTATTGCTTGTTCCTAGGTCTTCCTTTGAATAGGTGATAGCATATCTAGGTACACAAGTGGTTTGGTAATGTATGATCTGATTTTAGGTGGATGTATTGTCTTCTTATTTCATAGCTCTCTATTACAGTGAGGTATTTGACTCTGTTGCCCATTGGATAAGGCACTGGTCTATGAGAGATTTAGGGTATCTCAAGGGTCCTTTCAACCCAACATTAATCATTCAAATGAACCACCTTTCACTTTCATGTTGGTTGTTGTTAGAGTAGGTTTCTAGGTTTCAGACTCATTTTATGCAAATAGGTTATTGCATAAGGTTATGATCTCATTAGGGCACAAGATACCTAAAGGAGTCTGAAAACTATTTCATAATAATTTTTCTACAGGCCTTTGGTGTATCAAGAAGAGTCATGAGTGTGTAGATAAGGCAATACCCACTTGTGTAATGTGGAGCTCAAAGAAGAAGGAGGATGCTCTTTGTCCTCATCAATTGGCCCTTTTTCCCTATCAAACTTTGGAGTGGAGACTAATTAGTTTGTCAATCATAGTGTAAACCTGACACTGTGTGGGAACAAGTTTAAAAGCCAACAAAATGGTGACTCTACTAGGGAGAAGATAATAGTGATACATCTGTTAGAATCTCTGGTTACAAACTACAAGTTTCCATATCTTATTGACTAGATTGGTTTGCCCATCTGAGTCACCAACAAAATGGCAACTCTGTTGGGGAATGAAGTAAAAGACAACAAGCTTCCTTGCTTGGCTGGATCATCCTAGAGTCTTGGTTGAAAGATCATAGAGTCAAATAAACAAATATGCATTTGCTAAATTTTCTCACTAAGTTTTGAGTGGTGACTCTGAGTCTCTATTTGATCAGTGTTTTGTAACAAAGTGTGACATATTTGCAGTCCTGACAAGTAGATGTCCTGTGAGATTGTCTTATGATTGTGGGTTTTGAAGAAGGTTTAGGGTTGAGAGAGGATTTTAGCTGATTCAAATTTTTCCTCTAGAAGGAGGTGGCGACTCTACCAAAGGTTGAAAGGTGATTTAGAGGGGACTTCAGATCAATATTTTGCAGCATTCACAACATCTCCAGGTAATCCTATTTTATAAAGCAAAAAAATTCCCTAATTAGGTGAGCAGGTCATCATTGAAAAAGGGAAATTAATCTTTAAGTTTAAAGTCATATTTCTGGATAAAAGTTTTTGTTGTTGTAAAGAGTATCAGAAATATGTTGATGATTAGTGAAGCCAATGGTTTCATGAGTTTGAACAAAAGTATTGTTATGAGAACAAGTTGTATTGCTTTGTTAGTATGGGTAGAAGCAAAAAGTTGGGTGCCAATTCCGTGGAAGTCCGCAGCTTGAAAATTTGCATCGCTTGAAACGGGCACCCGTTTTTTAAAAACGGGTGCCCGTTTTAGGCTCGGACATCTGATCCGAAATTCAAAAAGTGGGTACCCATTTTTCCAGAAATGGGCACCCATTTTTTTTCAAAACGGGTACCCATTTCTAAAAAAAATTAAATTTTTTTTTTAAATTTAAAATGTTTTTTTAAACACATTTTTAAATTTATGAAACGGGTGCCCGTTTTTTGAATTTAAATAACGGGTGCCTGTTTCTTAAAATATGCACGCGGGAGTTTTCACTCTGCCTTAGTTTTTGGTTTGGGATAGGTTTGGTGAGACCAAGCCTATGTCTTAGCCTCCAAAATTTTGGCTAAGGCATTGGAATAAAAATTTTAACGCTTACCGTAATTTTTTGAAGCCCTTCTGGATCGATTTTTTTGACAAAACAAAAACCCATTAAAGGTCTCACTATCACGATTTTAAAAATATAAATTTCATAATAATATGGTTATTTTTACTATTTTTACATTATTTATTAGTTGATAGTGGTACATAAATGTAAAATAGTGAGACTCACTAAAACTTTAATAACTTTTTAATTTTTAAGTATTTTTAAAAATAAATTATATGTCATCAATTTAGATTCAATTCTTTTGAATTTAAAAAAAAAAAATTTTGAAAAAAAGAAAAATTATATTAAATTATGGTGGCCGTACACGAGAGGCTTGAAAAATAAACTTTATTGTTAATTAAAAATTAATAAAAAATAATTTACAAAATAAAAAAATAAGAAAAAATATTCTCATCAATATTCTATGTCTTAGGTATCTTCCCTAAAAAGGATTTAAAAAAATTCATTTATTTGTGTCAAAATATGGTGGCCATACACGGATGTGGTATGGTCCTGAAACAGGCATTTTGAAAAAGTGGTTTTCAAATATGCCTATCAAAATATAATTTATACCATGTGGGTATTAAAATAAATTATATATTTGAAAAGTAGACTCCAAGTACTACAATTTCTATTAGTGAATTTTTCCGAGATTCAATCTCTAAGTGCCTCAAATTTTGAGATCAATTCAGATAAATTTTGAAAAATAGGAAAAACACTTCAACTTTTTGCAAAAAATTGGCACCCAACTTCTTGTAGCCACCCGTATTTTAAAATGTAGTTTCCAACTTTTAGAGATCAGGATGATGTTTCTGGTTACCAACCAGGCCAAAAATATGTCAATAAGGATAGAGACATCTTTTTGAGTGGTCAAAAAATCCAACAGACTTGCATAAAAATTTTAAGATGTGCAATAGGGGAAAGAAAAGAAGAGTCATCCCACTCATACTATAAGAAATTTTTTATAGCTTGTGATTAATTTCTTATGGGTGTTGAGCTTCAAGATTTCCAATATGCGGAGATGTTTTTAGAGCTTGGTATGCCTGAATCAGTCATTTGGACTACCTCTTTTAGAAATGAAGCACTAGAAAATGTTAAATAATGGATGGCTTCATTTGTGGATTATGAATCTTTTCCTGTTGATGCTGATAATGGAACTTATGGTTATCAAGAAGTAGAAGATGAATCTACACTTGATGATGGTTCTTGCTGTGACTACTTTGCACAAGTTATTGTGAGACAAGATTTTTCAGCCCCTATCTCAAATGAGGAGGATATTTGTAGTACCGGTAATGAGACCAAAGAGCTGGAGTGTGAGGTTCAATGCTTAATAAGTAGTGAGCAAATTTTAGAGCTCTTGGATGCTAAGTTTTAGAGGTATACTCCTATTTTTACTTCTAAAATTCCATGCCCAGTAGATAAAATTTTTGATGAAGATGAAGCAAGTAGTGGCATGATGTGTGAAAAGTTTTTGGATGTCCTTTCTCCCATTTTTAATATGCAAGAGGATAGTACACATCATTGTAATGAATTTGATGATGCCATATTTGATGAGTATGATGATATGTGTACTAGTGTGGATTCAGTTTTTCAAGAACCTAATGTCAGTGGTTCTTGTTTACATTTTGATGATGGAAAATGTGGTAAGTTTGAATGTAGTTTCTCAAATTTACAAATGACTAATGAGTCATTAACTGGCAATAATTGTTCCTTTTTAGAAGATGCTGATAGGATTTTTGATCAGCAAGTTGTTTCCAATTTCATGCAATCAGATTTTTGTCTTGAGAAGTTCTACCTTAGTTTGCAGAGTGAAGAGATAGAACTGGTTTATTCTTTTTTGCAAACTAATGATTAGTATGCTGATTTTTCTAGCCATGGGGTTGATTTGGAGTGTTTCCTCTTTTAGCAAGATATTGAAAGTGAAGAGTGTGACATTTTGATGTCACAAAATGATCAATATTTATGGCAACTTGATGATCATATCTTGCTAAATGACGATGAGTATGGTGATTGTTTTCTATGTGACATTTTGGAAATGGATCACCATCTTTTTTTCAGGCTGGATGAGGAAATATCTTTAGTTTGCCTCTGCTCTATGGAGATGAAAATTACTTGTTTGATAGAGCTAAAATCTGATCAAAATTTTTGGGCTTAGAGCCCTTTTATAAATATTGTGAGTTTCTTGTATAGTTCCTTTTTCTACATAAGTGTGTGCTTCCTTTTGGTTAGTTTGTAGGGTTTTGTCCTGTTGCTCTCTATTGTTCATGATCATTCTAGTAGGTGGTCTACTTCACCCTGAGATTCTAGATCCTTGCTATGCCTACAGGAGACATACATCCCCAGACAGAGCCACTGTTAGCACCTGTAAAAATTTTTATGACTCTGTAGATTTTCTCTAGTCTCTGCAAGTGTTTTCTAGGTCTTTGCCCTTAAACCCTAAGTTCAAATTTTCAAATATCTAGCCGTTAGTGAAATTTTTTTTTTATTCTGGCCCTGTTATATTTCTTCATTACCTTTTCAGGCCACTTAAGTGATTAAAAAACACACATGCACTTTAATTTTTTGATCAGTCACCAGTTCGCATGCTTCCCGATGGTTTGACCCTGAACATTTTGTGACTCCACTGGTGGTTTCATTCCCTTTGGTCGCATGTTCACAGGGTCAGCAGGGCCCGGCATCGTAGTTACTTTCAATCTAACAGTGGGAGCATGATCTCATGGAATATTCCTTCCCCTTGAGATCATGCGACAACTGCCTGATCTTCCAACATGTTGTGGCCTATGCGTGGTGGGTCCTTGTTTTCTCAGTCATCCTAACTTTGTGGCTTTTCATTGGATGAGGTGGATTGTGATGTGGATCCTATCAGTGGGGCCTACAGTGAAGGTCTTTAGATCTACGGCTGGTGCATGATCTCATGGAATATTCCTACCCCATGAGATCATGCGACATCCATTGATTTTGCATCTAACCAGGGATGGTGTCAGTGGGTCCACTGCCAGGTGTTGCAGAGATGGAGGCTTTTCATTGGTCGGTAGGTTTGTGACTTGGCCGTTGTCAGTGGGGTTAGATTTTTCAAAGGGTTAAACAACTATTTGATCCTACAGTTGTCATTATACCATTGATGAAAGTTGATTCTTTTTCAAGCATAGCAATATAGAGACCATCATCTAATCTTCCGTGAGGTAGTGGCTACTCACAGGGGGGTCCATGATGCTACGTGGTGCCGACATGCTCATTTCTGATTGGTTGATAGTTTGGCGACATGGTGAGAGACTTTTCAAAATGACTTTATGACTATTATGGAGATTAATGACAACTGCCCGATTTGTTGGGAAAGGATGAGATCTACGGTCATGTTTTAAACTTGCCGATTAGCCATTTCTTCAAGAAATTCAAATATTTAGAGGGTTTTTAGTGACAGAAGGACTAATTTTTAATGTTTTAGCGGCTAGGTTTGGTAGGAATGATCTCGTTGACTACTGTAGAGTGGTCCAGGGTGTTTGATGACTGATTTTAGGGGTTTGTACCATGAAAAAGTTGCTTGAGATGTGTTGCAGGTGGTTAATCAGGTGGGTGAATGTAGAAAATTCATGGTCTTCGATACAAATCAAGAGATTTATCATAAGCAAAGATCATCCTAGGATCTGATCAAGCCAAGTCGCTTGGTTTTTCTCCCATGGAATAAATTATGATTAAATTTTTTATTGGTTTGGTGGTTGAAAACCCTATCGCTTGCCTTAGTCATTCGTAGCTTGTTGCATCTTGACTTTTTGGGATTCCAAAATGACCGGTGTATATATTGTAGTATTTTTTATTTTTGAAGGGTTCTAGTTCCTATTTGGTTCCAGCTTGGTTCCAATTTCCCTGGTTCCATGAATGTTCTTCCTTGTAAATATTTTCCTTCTTCTTTGTATATAGGGTGATCCCTCTTTGCTTTCTGGCTAAGAGAAAATGATATAAGTTGTAACAGATGTCTTATGTGTAAGATTTGAATACATTTGTTCTGTTATCAGATTGTCTCCATTTGAATCCTAAATTTGTTGATTATAACATCAAGGATGTTTAGTCTTTCTATTTGCATTTCCTATGTGTCTACAATAGAGTTGTCTTCGCAGAGATAACTAAGTTCAAGATTGGTCTTCAGATGTGTATGAGCTGGGGTATCAAGGGTATCTCATGCTTGTCTTCCAGTGCATGTTGGTTAATGTATTGCTTGTTCCTAGGTCTTCCTTTGAATAAGTGATAGCATATCTGGGTACATAGGTGGTTTGGTAATGTATGATTTGATTTGGGGTGGATGTATTGTCTTCTTGTGTCATATTTCTCTATTGTAGTGAGGTATTTGACTCTGTTGCCCATTGGATAAGGCACTAGTCTATGAGAGATTTAGGGTATCTCAGGGGTCCTTTCAACCCAACATTAATCATTCAAATGAACCACCTTTCCCTTTCATGTTGGTTGTTGTTAGAGTAGGTTTCTAGGTTTTAGACTCATTTTATGCAAATAGGTTATTGCATAAGGTTATGATCTCATTAGGTTAAAGGATACCTAAAGGAGTATCAAAACTATTCCACAATAATCTATTTGCAAGCCTTTGGTGTATCAAGAAGAGTCATGAGTGTGCAGATAAGGCAATACCCACCTTAGTGATGTGGAGCTCAAAGAAGAAGGAGGATTCTCTTTATCCTCATAAATTGGCCCTTTTTCCCTATCATACTTTGGAGTGGAGACTAATCAGTTTATCGATCATAGTGTAAACCTAACACTATGTGGGAACAGGTTTAAAATCCAACACGGTTATCGCTAAGTCACTGGATTTACTACGACTTAAGTGCTCCATTGTGAGATTATGAGATAACAATGTCATAGGATCATTGAGTGTTTAGAACATAACCGTCGGGAACCTAAGAACATGTGACTATTATTATCGCTAGATTGCTAGATGATTTTCTTAACTGCCAGAGAATTGGGAGATTACGAGACTGAAAAAAAACAAAACTGTTATCCTTTATTTAGAGACTTAGCGACCAATCAGTGAGTCTCCTTATCACTGAAACTTTGGTGACTTCATTATTCCATAAAGAGATTTCCTGACTGCATGTCCTTTGCATGTAGAGATTTAGCAACTATAGTTCAAATCTGAAATATTTACCAGTAGCAGTCGATAGATCTCAGAAAGATCACTTGCAAACTTGGCGACTATAAACATCCACTAAGTCTCATGATAAAAGGGAATATTCTCCAAACTTATAGAGACTACACGACAAAGCATATCTGCTAAATCACCAAAATAAAAGGAATATGCTGAATGCATTTTGAGATTAGGTGACTAAGCAGTTATATAAAGTGCACATGCTTAAATGATCACTTAAGTCACTTGGAAAAAGTAACGGAAAATTAGAAGCTGGTCAACCTTTGTAGGGTTTTCTGGATTTTCACAAGCATTTTAACCTAGCACCTAGGGTTTTCAACATTTGGAACACAAATTTGGCATTTTGGATATGAAACTTGTAGGATAAAAAACACAAAGACCTAGAAAACTACCAAAGAAACTAGGCAAAAATGCAATCTTGAAAATTTTGAAAATATTACCAACAAGAGGTTGGGGGAATAGGGCCCAATCTAGGTATTAGAACAACTGCATATATCTTCCACCCCTGCTATGCCTTCTTCATCTAGTCCTATAATTGAATACCCCCCTTCCCCTTTATCCCCTCCTTTGAAGGCTGAAGATATAACACAAAGGGAAATGTTCGAAAATGAATGGTGGGATCTCTTGGAAAAGGCCAATATATTGAGAAATGAAAGACAATTGTTTGAGCAAGGACAATTGGAAGTGTCCATGAAATATGAAGAGAAAATAAGGGACACAATTTTGCAATTTGTTCCAAGTATAGAACCAAAGGAAATCTATAAGGTTGGTGAACAATTATCTAAAATTTTGATATCTTTAAAGGAAGGAAAAAACACTATGAACCCAATTTTGGATGGTGGGGTGCAAGAAAAAATAAGTTAAAATCATTTTACTCTTTGATTAAAACTCAGTAGATTGTGGATATACAGTTAAAAAATACCCATAAGTTTGTTAAAACTTTATTCGAGTTTGCAATAAAGAGGGAAAACTTGGAGAGAAAGGCATCAATTATGAGGGCAACATGAATACCTGAATAGTTTGCAAATATCTCTTGGTCTTTTCAAAGAAGATGGAGCCATAAAAGACAAAGAGGGATGGTTAGGACAAATAGATGATGAATTGTTAGCCACAATAACCACCATTTTAACTGCACACAACAATATTCCCTTTGTCCAAATAATTGAACTATTACAAGATGCCAGGATACATTTGAAGACCCTATGGAAAGAGGTACATCAAGTAAAATTTCAATGGGACACTTTGTTACCTAAAAGAGATGAGGCACTGGCCTTCCAGTGGCCAGATGAAGAAGTTTATACATCTTGGGAAGTAGCATATTCTTTGCAGTGTATCAAGAAAGAAGAGACATCCACTAAGGTTGTAGAAGATGGCACTTCTTCAAATTTGTAAAGCAAAGCAAACAACACAAAGGATCTCATATGCAGAAGGTAACACTTGGTAGAATTTGAACTAACTTTGGAACTTGTTGCTAATTTTGGCGCCCAAGTCAATAAGAAACTTTGTAAAAATATAACAAGAAAGTGTTATACTTGTCATTTGTTGTCCTATATGGTTCTCATTATTTTGTCTTTTCTAAAGGGATCTGAAGCTTTTATGCAATCCTTAATTGGTATAAAGGGATTCCCAGGATCACTTTGTAATTACGGGAACTTGAACATCTGATTGACAACTTTTTAGTCTATGATACAATAGAGTGTATTAGGCGAAGATTTTTTATAGAATACCAAGTATGAATTTTTTAGCTAATTTTTAGATGGTTTGCATTTTAAAGCATTATGTATACATACAGATAATATAGCAAATTGAAAAATAAAAAATCCAAAGTTCATATCTCTACTTAATGTTCTCTTTCTTTTAGTTGCATTGCATGGATTATCTTTTCTATGTGTTGATAGAATGGTTGAGATGCATGGTTCCCTATCTAGTCAGCTACAGGGACAACCCAAGGAGAAGTTCAATGTAGAGAAAGGTTACTCTTCTTCTGATTATGAAGAGTACTCTGATGCCCTAGGATTTGGCCCTGCTCTTAGCTCCATCTGCATTTTTCACCATCAACATTTTGAAATAATCAGTTCATTTTAAGTTTTCTTCTATGTTTTGAGTGTATCTTGTCTATGTCAAAGGCATGGATAACTATTGTAATGCTTTAAAGAAGGAGATCTAAAATGTAAAGCCGCATGGGTTTGAAACCTGAAGTGAAGAAGGATTTTTAACCTTAATACTTTAGTGTTTAAATTTTGTTACATGCATCTGTTCAGAGTGTTAGAGTTATAAATCAGATGTTTTTGATACCTATTTATCATCTACAGGTTTGAGCTTTAAAAAATCACACATTGTACCTTGTAGATGATGTATCAAAAATGCCTTGCAGATATGACACATAAAGAAATCCAAATTCACACATGAAGACAAGAAAACATATACAAGGAATTTCAGTATATTTTCAGTAATAAATCTTCTATGTCAATACATCCAAAGACTAAAATTCTTAAAACTCAAAACACATATACAAAAACTCTTGTTACAATAAGTAATTCCCCACCTACTAGATTTCCACTTGGCTTCACAAATATCATACAAAACATATCAATAAAAAGTTGGAACTGATCATTATGTATTCGACGATCTTATATTGGCAAATAGTTGGCACTATAATTCATTCACCTGACTTAGCATGTCACCATATCCACTATACTCTCCATATTGTTTGCAACTGCTCATATACCTTGATATAGTCATTCTCTGTCAACGCATACCTTCCAAACACTATATCTTACTTACCAGTTCATGAAAACTCGTGCACTCTTGACTAAAGCATATAAATATCCCAATATACATTTAGTTATCTTTGCAAGCCATAATACCTCATATATCTTCATTGTTGACCAAAACTATAGCATTACACCTTGCTATCCTGATTACGGACTTAGTCATTTTCATGACTGTGACTCCAGTAGCAAACTTCTCATCATGCGATCAGTCCAGCATAAGTGTTGCCATAAATGACAACTCTGAAGTGATCCATACTGCCCCAAAATGTCATTTGTGAACAATCTCTCCCTTTGGCATCGATGGTGACACTTACAAAAATGAGTAAGTGTCATAATACCTTAATACTTTAGTGGTTAAATTTTGATATTGTGATATTGCTATCAGGATTTAACTACATAGTTTTTTTAGTCAAACTCATTGACCCATGATTCATGAGTAGTGGTTCACATGAACCCATCTCTCATGAGAATGAATGGAACACTTAGCACTCATTGGATCTAGGTGATGCTCACAGAGGTGAAGCACCGGGACTTCTCGGGAGGTCACCCATCCCAGTACTACTCCAGCTTGAGCGCACTTAACTACGAAGTTTCCTCCATGGTTAAACCAACTCTACTTGCATCCTCATTTGAAAAACCTTCACCAAGTGTTGTGCCTTATGAACCATTCATTAGAAAGCCCCTTAAGCTCATCAATTGATAAGTAGGAGATATTTTTCCACAGCAAGTCAAATTGTGATATTGCTATTAGGATTTAACTGTGTAGTTTTTTGAGTCAAACTCATTGACCCATGATTCATGAGTAGTGGTTCACATGAACCCATCTCTCATGAGAATGAATGGACCAATTAGCATTCATTGGATCTAGGTGATTCTCACAAAGGTGAAGCATCGGGACTTCCCGGGAGGTCACTCATCCTAGTACTACTCTAGCTCGAGCACGCTTAAGTATGGAGTTTCCTCCATGGTTAAACCCACTCTACTTGCATCCTCAGTTTCAAAACCTTCACCAAGTGTTGTGCCTTATGAACCATTCATTAGAAAGCCCCTTAAGCTCATCAATTGATAAGTAGGAGATATTTTTCCACAGCAAGTCAAATTGTGATATTGCTATCTATTAAATTTTGTTAGATGCATCTATTATGATTGTTAGAGTTATAAATCAGATGTTTCTGATACCTATTTATCATCTACAAGTTTGAGCATTAACAAACCCCACATTGTACCTTGTAGATGATGTATCAAAAATGCCTTACAGATATGACATAAAGAAATCCAAATTCACACATGAAGACAAGAAAACATATACAAGGAATTATAGTATATTTTCAGTAATAAATCTTCTATATCAGTACATCCAGAGACTAAAATTCTTATAACTCAAAACACATATGCAAAAAGTCTTGTTACAATAAGTAATTCCCCACCTCTTACATATGAGATTTCCACTCAGCTTCACAAATACCATACAAAACATATCAATAAATAGTTGGAACTGATCATTATGTATTTGGCGATCTTATATTGGCAAATAGTCAGGAATATAATTCATTCACCTAACTTAGCATGTCACCATATCCACTATACTCTCCATATTCTTTGCAACTGCTCATATACCTTGATATATTGATTCTCTATCAACGCATACCTTCCAAACACTATAGCTTACTTATCAAATTAGGAAAACTCATGTGCTCTTAATGGAAGCATATAAATATCCCAATATACATTTAGTTATCTTCACAAGCCATAATACCTCATATATCTTCATCGCTGACCAAAACTGTAGCACTGTACTCCTAATCCAGTGATCAACTAACCTTATTTCAGTAATAACAATCTGGATTCAATAACAACAAATAGATGATAAGAAAATACCAAATGATAGCCATTCATTTATTGATTCTCCATTATCATTAGATGGAAAAATACTTTGCAAGTCACTGTACTCATAGAATTTTGAAAAGATTTATATCAATATTACGAATACACATAGAACCCCTTTAAATAGTGATTTCTACAGAAACAACTCCTCTGATGGCCAGTGCCTTATCCATTGGCCAACACCTTCACTGCAAGTTTGTTATACATAAACAATTATATTGAACTTTTAATATCCTTGTCCTTTGAAAATGCTATCACCCTATGGTGGATTTTATCAAAGGAAACCTATGTTCATACTGCTTACTCATATCCTTATGTAAAACTTTAAAGAATTTATGCTATGTCTAAAGCTTATTTAATCTGATCATGAATCAAAGCTGAGGAACACAAACATACACACATAGAAAATCTATGCAACTAATTTCAATAATTCATAATTTCAATAATTTCAAAGATTTGAACTTTGGATTTTATTCAAATGCTATATCAATATCATGTATACAAAATGCTTTAAAATGCAAACTGTCTGGATTTAATTCGAACCGGCAATATTTCTTTCCTACAAAAATATGCCTAATACAGTCAACCGTATCCTAGACTCAAAACTTGTTAGAAAATATGCTCAAGTCTCGGTCCTCCTATAATGATCATGGCAATCCTTTTATAGATACAAAGATTGCATACAAGCTTCAAATCTTTTCTACAAGAGACAAAAGAGTTTGTCATATGAGACAAAAAAGGCAAATATAACACCTTCTTGTTACAATTTTACAAAAAAATTGCAAAGGTGAGTGCCAAAATTTTGCAACAAGTCCCAAGGCCAGTTCAGCATCTACCAAGTGTATCATCCATGCATCTTTCAATTGTTTGATGCTTCTATCACTATTTGCAACAAATTTTCAGGAGCTTGGGGCCCCACCACATGTTGCTTCTTCTTTAGATGTTTCTCCTTCTTTCTCACTCTCCACAAAATATGCTGCTTCCCAAGCTGTAAAAGTGTCTTCACTTGGCCATTCAAAAGCCAGAATCTCATCCTTCTTCGGTAGGATTTTATCCCAACCAAAAACCACTTGGTTAACTTCATCCATTACCTTTGTGAAGTGTATCCTGATGTCTTGTAGTACCTCAATTATTTGTACAAAAGGGGCATTATCCTCTGTTTGTAAAACAACATTGATTTTAGATAACACTCCATTATTAATTTGTTGTAACCATTGTTCCCTATCCCTTATAATCCCATCTGCTCTGACAAGGCCAGCGATTAGTTGGAAATCATTTTGGAAATATCTAACTCTTAGGAGTTCTACCTTCCTCTTCAACCCCTCCCTGGTTGCTTCAAAACAAAAAAGGTTCTTAACAATTTTATAGGTGTCTGTTAGTTGAACATTTACAATTCCCTGATCTTGAATTGAATCAAATAATGACTTTAACATATTCTCCCTAGGAATCCAATTATCCATAATTTTTCCTACAATGGCTGCTTCTTCCTTAAAAGAAACCAAAATGCCAGCTACTTGCTTAGCATTCTTATAAACCTCCTTTGGTTTTATATTAGTAGAAAAATGTAGAATAATACCTCTTATTCTTTTCTCATACCTCTACTTTTCTCTTTGTTCTATCTCTTCATTACTTATAGAAGGAAGGAGAAGGGATTTGGAATATTCAACTATAGGACTTGAAGAAGAAGGCCCAATAGGGGAAGATGAAATTTGCAATTGTCTTGAAACTTGAAATGGACCCTCTTCTCGCAACCTTTTCTTCAAATCTGCAATCAATTTGTCCTTTTCAAACATCTCCTCTTTCAATTCCCCATAGCCTTTCAACATTATCTCAAACCGTTCTGTAAGCTCTTCCTTTTCCTTGGCCTCCTTCTCTGCTACTTTCTCTGCAAGTTGGGCTGTGGCTACCACCATTCCTAATGCTTCAATCATGGAAGTGTCAACAACCCTTTTTACTATGAGGCCACCAGTGAGATCACTTCTAGTAATTTTCTTTCCTCTATTCTTTTCTTCCCTTTTCAAAGACCACATGACCAAGGCCTGATGGTCATTACTGAAAGCAACTCTTTTTATGGCCTATTTTGCCTCTTCTTTGGTCTTGTGCATAGGAGTAGTTTGTTTCCTCACTGCATCAAGGACTACTATGTCTACTATATCCCATTCTGGGAGGATAAGTACTCTTGCATTTTTTACCAGTTCTCTCCCCTATTCCAGAGTAGTTTTCTCAAAATTTTCTGTCATCTCTTTTCTGACCTCAGCTTCAATGATCTTAAGATCCTTATCTAGATTTTCCTTATGTCCTTTTTCACATGTTTCCTCAAATTTATTCATATTCAATTTCCAAATAAATTGCATAAAATCCCTAGTTTTAACAAAGTCATCATCAGCCAGGAATTCATCACAAGCTTGTTTGATTATAGGGTCTAGCTCTATACCTGCCATCTATTCTAGTGTTAAGCCTAACTCAGGCTCTCTTGGTTGCTCTGGCACTCCTTCACTAATTTATTCATAGGTCATAAAAATTTGACCTTGAGAACCCATTTTTTATGCCTGCTCTGTACTCTCCTGATCATCTGTGATAACTAGAGGTGATTGGGAAGGAGAGCATTCCTCTTTTGCATCCTCGGGCCTCTCTTCTAATTTTTTTTTCTTTGTAGGAGGTGAGAAATCAGGAACATTTTTAATTGATTTATCTTAAGGTGTTTCTGCAACATCCACACCATCCTTGTGCTTCTTCACCTGCTATGATGTGGAAGGGATATCCTCCTATTTCTTTATTTTTTTCTTCCTATCAGACTCTAGGATTACCACATTATAACTAGTCTTCTTATGTACCACATACTTGCCTAGAGGCAACATCTTTGTGAATGTTGTCTGGCTCAATAGTGTTTGAGCTTTTCCTGGATTTTCACTTATGACCTTCTCCTTTTTCTCCTTTAAGGTCCAATAGATCTCTTCAAAATTATCCATAAGAGTATCTATTTTCTTACCCATTGGATTTATACTATTTAGGGGGTCATACCTTGGGTCAAATTGTCTAACAAAATCCAATATCTTCTTATACACCAACCACTTTTCTTTCCTTACTTCTTGATCCCGCAATCTTGGGACATTCCTGATAATGTCTTCTAGAAAATTGAAAATATGGTTTATGGGTGAACACCTGACTTTCTTCTTGAACATCTCATTAGAAAACCCCTCTAGGTCTGCTATCCTAACAACTATGGTAGCCATATGATATGGTTCCAGGAATTTGTCCATATGAACCCATCCACCCTTTGTAATTATAAATTGGTGGGAAACTATAATGTTTGGGAACAAAGATCCCCTTTGTTTCCCTACGAGAACATTTTTCTCAATATCTCCTAGCTATTTGAAGAATTCAGCTATACCAATCTTAAGAGGAACTTGATATGGTAATATAAAAGGAGCCCCTTTAAAACCATATAACCTAATAATAGTAGAATAAGGATAGAAAATAACATCACCCCAATTATGAACTATGTTGAGGTCTTTGGCAAAGTGTTGTGGCCTAATCAATTTGGCTAAGGTAGTTGGGATTCTAGGGCTCTCAAGAACAAACAATTTCCTCAATCTAGCAGCAAAACATTTATCAAATTGTATAAAATTGCTATCCTTCCTATCCCATGTCATGCTGAGGTTCCACAACAGTACTGGCATGTCCTCACCATCCCTCTATTTTACCAAATCCATTTCCTCCTCAAAATAGCTAGATTTTTTAAACAAGAACATGTACATCATAAAAGAATACCAACAAAAATGCTTGTCAACTATTCTCTTTTGGATTCCAATTAATCCATCATGAATCAATTCAACAATGAAAGGGGCATAATCAAAAGTAACTGATAGGTATGAATGCAAAATCTGGACCATCATGCACATCAAATGTACTGGCATTCTCTCCTCAGCATCTTCCCCAAAAACTTAACATAATGCCAAGTATGCACCTCTTGCTCTCACATCAAAATAATCTATTTTGAAAGGCTCATGTGTGCTTGGCCCTATGACAACCATCTTTCCAACTTTAGTACACAATTCCTTCAAAGGACATTTCTGATATAATTCCTTTGTGCATTGTACACTTCTCTCAATTCTTCAAAATTAATCTGTTCCAGGTCATTTGAGGGTTCACTTAACCTAAAAACTATCCTAATTTCATCAGCTAAAATATTCATCAACAATTGTCCTCTAGCATCCCTAATCTCCCTAGTAATAGGGTCATAATTATTTGCAACTTGAACCATTAGGTATGCATCTAAGAAAATACTAGGCACCATAAGCTTCCCTAGGTCAAATTGCCATACATTACTGGTAGGAACATGGGCATTTCTTTGGTTGAACCCTACTGTGAATAGTGTCACACCAGTGAGATTAGAGATGTCACTCGCGTTAAGTGTACCAATCTTAGCATCCCTAATGTAGTGTCCTGTATCATATAAACGATCCTCAAACTTTACCCTAGGTTCTTTTGGTTTTAGTTGTTTCACCTTTACTAGGTTAGTTGTTGAACTGGGCAATAATTATAACAAATCCTCATGCAAAGCCCTCTTACTATAATCGATCTTACCAAACAATTCCTTTCTAGGTGGCATTTTTAGGGTTTTGATTCAATATAGTTGATGCAAAAGAAATACTATAGAATTGTAGTGATTTTCTTTCTAACAGGAATAGAAAATACAAAAATTCACCAACCTTGTCTTCAAATTTCCCAGAATTGACAATCAGTCTCTGCAAAGTTCTCGCCCAGCTCTCTGCAAAATTTTATCTTCTTGTGTTTTTCTAAGAAGGCATAGATCTTCAAAATATTATCAATCAAAAGTAATCATTCCAGCAATTTACTTCGCATGATTTCACAATTAATTCTCTGAGAAATTGACCTGTCCTCGTCCAATGGGAAAAATTGAATTTCACACCTTTCTATATTAAGTTTGAATTTGGGTCATTCATCTTCTTTTAAAAAACATCTAATGGTTGTCGCATGATCACAAGGCCTGAAACAAACCTATGTGAACATGCGACAACCGTTGGATCAATCTACATTGATGACAACCTTTAAACATGTCACCTAGGCCCCACTTTGTACCTTCAACTCTTCACCTTCATCAAATGCTGCATCCGATGGTCATTTTGATTTCACCTTTATGACTGGACATGAAGTGGGCCATCATGCCCTTGATACTAAATCTACGGCTATCACATGATCGCATAGGTTCAAAAGATTATATGTGAACTGTGACCACCATTAGATTTTCCACTTGCCATTTATTCTTTAAATATTTTGGCCCCACTTTGCCTCCACCATTTAGGAAAGTCCATGTTTGCATTACTTGGCAAAGAGGACATGTAACTTTTCCTTACTGAGCACCAGTATAACGGACATCTTCCATATCATCACACATCTTGGACCAATCCACAGCGGCAACATGTATACACCTGGTAGCGGACCCACCTTTCTCTTATGCTTGGGAATAAAGTTAAATCTACGGTTGTCACATGATCGCATGGACTCAAAATATTCTATGTGAACAAGCGACCGCCATTAGATTTTCCACTTTCCATTTATTATTTAAATATTCTAGCCCCACTTTGCCTCAACCATTTAGGAAAGTCCACGTTTGCATTACCTGGCAGAGAGGACATGTAACTTTTCCTTACTAAGCACCAGTATTATAGACATCTTCCACATCATCACACACCTTTGGACCAATCCACAGTGGCAATGTGTATACACCTAGCAATGGACCCACCTTTATCTTATGCCTTGGAATAAAGTTAAATCTATGGTTGTCGCATGATCGCGTGGACTCAAAAGATTCTACGTGAACATGCGACCATTGTTAGATTTTCCACTTGCCATTTATTATTTTAATTTTTTGGCCCCACTTTGCCTCGACCATTTAGGAAAGTCCACATTTGCATTAATTGGCAAAGAGGAAATGTAACTTTTCCTTACTGAGTGCTAGTATAACTAACATCTTCTACATCATCACACATCTTGGACCAATCTATAGCGGCAACGTGTATACACCTGGCAGTGGACCCACCTTTCTCTTATGCCTGGGAATAAAGTTAAATCTATGGTTGTCGCATGATCGCATGGACTCAAAAGATTCTATGTGAACATGTGACCACCATTTGATTCTCCACTTGCCATTTATTCTTTAAATATTCTAGCCCCACTTTGCCTCGACCATTTAGGAAATTCCACGCTTGCATTACCTGGCAGAGAGGACATGTAACTTTTCTTGAATGAGTGCTAGTATAACTGACATCTTCCACATCATCACACACCTTGGAGTAATCTGCAACGGCAACATGTATACACCTGGCAATAGACCCACCTTTCTCTTATGCCTGGGAATAAAGTTAAATCTACGGTTGTCCCATGATCGCATGGACTCAAAAGATTATATGCGAACATGTGTCCACCATTTGATTCTCCACTTGCCATTTATTCTTTAAATATTCTGGCCCCAATTTGCCTCAACCATTTAGGAAAGTCCATGTTTGCATTACCTGGCATAGAGGACATGTAAATTTTTGTTACTGAGTACTAGTATAATTGACATCTTCCACATCATCACACACCTTGGACCAATCCACAATGGCAACATGTATACACCTGGTAGCAGACCCACCTTTCTCTTATGCCTGCAAATAAAGTTAAATCTATGGTTGTCGCGTGATCACATGGACTCAAAAGATTCTATGTGAACATGCGACCACCATTGGATCTTCTGTAGATTGTCAGGCGTACAGATTCTCATGAGGCCAAGCCCATTCTTCTTAACTAACGAGGAGTTGCCACGTTGCAATATCTGGTAGGTGGACATAAAGTTTTCCTACTTGAGTGTTAGCCTTGTCAACTATTTCCAAGTCAACAAAATATAACCAATCAGAGAAGTCCATGTGGGATACATTTGGTAGCGGTCCCACCTACTATAAATGCCAATGAATAAATAAGATGGATGGTTGTCACATGATGGCATGGCTTCAAAAGATTTTATGTGAACAAGCGACCACCGTTAGATTTAGTTTCCAGATTCCAAGCAGACTATAGTGCTGAAATATTAAGAGATAAGGCGGTTAGGACTTCAGATTATTTAGGAAAATCACCAGGCTTCGACTTAGGAAAAATAAAAAAGGGGCCATGTTTAGGTGACTGAAGAAGTGTTACTAATATGACCCCATGTGGTGATATAATTTGGTGCATGCTTTTAAATAATTTAGTGATTTGCAAAAAGTAATGATCAAATAGAAACCTTAAAGGAAAACCTAGGGTTCCATTTCAAATAAAAGCTCTTAGGGTTCTTCTCAGGACTAGCTCTATTCAATTAGGGCTTGCTAGATTGTAGTGAACACTCGGTAACTTTGCAGGATTTTTCTGGTTTTTTGTAGCTGAATTTTCTTAACTTCAGGATCACATATACAACTTCAATTTTGTGAGGAAAGAGCATAATTTTATGTTTTGAAAATCTAAGTGGCAACAATGAGGGTTTAGATATTTCTTATTCTTTTGGTTAGGATTTTGCTTTCAAAGGGTTACGATTTAGGGTTTATGATTACAATTATCATTAGGGTTATGGTTTACATGTTGGTTAATGTTAGGGTTACCTGGTTAAGATAAAGGTTTATATGCATGACATGGTTAGAGTTATGGTTATATTTAGGGTTTGTGTTACAATTATAATTTAGCATTTAGGGGTTCACATTTAGGTATAGGGTTTAGCATAAATATGATGATGCTTGACCATTTAGGATTAGGGTTCAACATTTAGGATCTATGGTATGGTTAAGTTTAGGTTAGGGTATTATGTCTAGGGTTAGTATTTTTTAGGGTTGGGGTATTATGGTTAGGGTTATGGTTTTGTCAGGCTTAGGGTATTATGGTTAGGGCTACAGATTTTGTAGGGTTAGTGTTGCAGTTAAGTATACCTAGGTATTAATTATAGTAAGGGTTTGAATATGGATAATGTATGATTATACTTAGGGTTAGAATTATAGTTCAATTATAGCTATAGTTAGGCTTATAGTTTATTTTTAAATATAGAACTATCTATAAAAAAATTATTAAATATGAAAAAAAAAATATGAGCTTCATATTTGGTTGGTTACTTTCTATTGAAAAGGGTTTCCTACAAATGAAATGAGGTGACACTCCTTTATAATTAGAGAGTGTGTCTTCATTTTCCCCAAATATGTTAATTGAACTGTAATCATAGCTCCCTATTTCAAACATAAACATAAACTCAAATTCAACTAGAATTAGGATGTAATTAAACCTAATTAGGCTAGTTAGACTCAATTAGACCAATTAGGAATTAAGTAGACTTAATTATACCAATTATACCAATTAGGACATAATTAGACTCAATTATACCAATTAGGACCTGATTAGACTTAATTCTAGACCAATTAGGATGGTATTAGACCCAATTAGACCAATTAGGACCTATTACGACCAATTAGAGTCAATTATAAGTAATTATGACCTAATTAGACCCTATTAGACTCACTTAGGACCTAATTAGACTTAATTATACCAATTAGGACCTAATTAGAATTAATTGTAGACCAATTAGGAAGGTATGAGACCCAATTAGACCAACTAGGACCAATTATGACCAATTAGACTCAATTAGAATCATTTACAACTAAGTAGGACCTAATTAGACCCAATTGGGACCTAATTAGACCAATTAGTACATAATAGGACTGAATTAGACCAATTAGGACCAATTAGACTTAATTAGACTAATAAGGACCTAATTAGACTTAATTCTAAACTAATTACGACCTATTAGGACCAATTATGACCCAATTACACCCACTAAGACCCAATTAGGACACAATTAGGATATTGAATTCCTAAAGTTGGTTCCTCAATTTTGGTTATGCATTACAATATTGACCTTATACTATTCATGTGTCTCAGAGCATAAAATCCTAACATTTTCAGGAACTAATTGGTTCAATATGGTTTTCTCTAGGTTTAGGGTTCAATTTGATTTAGGATTTGGATATAATTTAGTTGAAGGTTAGGGTATGACTTTACATCATGATTAGTATTAGCATTATGATTTAGGATTAGTTCTTACCATTTATGATTGGGATTCAGATTATGGTTCAACATTTATGATGAGGGGTTACTTTTAGGATTTTGGACGAATTGGAAAAGGTAATAATAAAAAACTTGTGCACTAAATTTCAAGACAATAAAATGGCTTACATTGGGTTTTAGGATTACTATTTGGATTAAGCTTAGATTTAATATTATATTCCTCTGATTTAGGATTTTGTGTTAGGATTAGGATTAGGATCTTTGTAAGGATTATGATTTCACTAAGTGTAAGAGTTTAGATCATTAATTTACTATTATATTTACGAATAGGATTGAGTTGAAGGTAAGGATTATGATTAGAGTTAGGATTTAGATTTTTCATTAGGATTACTGTTAGGATTTAATACTTAGGTTATGATATTTTTTAGGATTATGAACACTATTAGGATGGGAGTAAGGGTTTTCCATTTTGATTAGTAATAATGGTTTAAGATATTGAATATGGTTAAGATGATGGTTAGGGTTAGGTAGAGAGAAGTATCGCTACGGTTACCTTTTTGGTCAGAGTTATGATTAGGTGTGGAGTAGATGTTAGTATTATTGTTAGGGTAAGTTGTAATGTGATGTTACTATCATAGCTCCCTTTTTCAAACGTAACCATAGACTTAATTCTAGACCTATTAGGATGGCATTAGACCCAATTAGACCAATTAGGACCAATTCGACTCAGTTAGACACATTTACAACTAATTAGGACCTAATTAGACCCAATTAGGACCTAAATAGACAATATAGGACCTATTAGGACCTAATTAGACACAATTATACCAATTATGACCTCATTACACTTAATTGTAGACCAATTAGGAAGGAATTAGACCCAATTAGTCCAATTAGGACCATTTAGAGTCAATTGGACTCATTTACAACTAATAAGGACCTAATTAGACCTATTTATGCCCTAATTAGATAATATAGGACCTATTAGGACCTAACTAGACTCAATTATACCAATTAGGACCTAATTAGACTTAATTCTAGACCAATTAGGATGGTATTAGACCCAACTACGACCAATTATGACCAATTAGACTCAGTTGGACACATTTACAACTAATTAGGACCTAAATAAACAATATAGGACCTATTAGGACCTAATTAGACACAATTATACCAATTACGACCTCATTACACTTAATTGTAGACCAATTAGGAAGGAATTAGACCCAATTAGTCCAATTAGGACCATTTAGAGTCAATTAGACTCATTTACAACTAATTAGGAGCTAATTAGACCCATTTATGCCCTAATTAGACAATATAGGACCTATTAGGACCTAACTAGACTCAATTATACCATTTAGGACCTAATTAGACTTAATTCTAGACCAATTAGGATGGTATTAGACCCAACTATGACCAATTATGACCAATTGGACTTAGACACATTTACAACTAATTAGGGCCTAATTAGACCCAATTAGACCCTAAATAGACAATATAGGACCTATTAGGACCTAATTAGACTTGATTCCTTATGGGTTACTTGGTGGGGACATTACAACCATTAAGATCTAATTAGAATTAATTGTACCAATTAGGACCTAATTAGACTTAATTCTAGACCAATTAGTATGGTATTAGACCTAATTAGACCAATTATGACCAATTAGACTCAGTTACACATATTTACAACTAATTAGGACCTAAATAGATAATATAGGACCTATTAGTGTGTGTGTGTGTGTGTGAATTTTGTACCTAACTGTAGACACAACACTTCAGTAAAACATTAGAGGTTAGCAAAAATCAAAATCATGCAATAGAATGAAAACTTAACTAACCAGGTGATTTACTGTCTTCTAGTACATGGGAGTATGTATTCTCAGATTAGACCGAGACTAGTGACATTGATGAAACCTAAATGAAGGATTTGAATGCAAGATAGCAATGAAGTAATGCATGCAAATTAATCTATATTTTGGGTTTTCTATGCAATAAGAATGAGAAATCTGATATGAATCTATTCTATATGAAAATTGATCTAACAATGATATGAAATAAAACTAAAATGAATTGAAAACAAGATTGATCTCACAAAAATTGTTGATTCGCAAGAAGCTTCAATTCTTCAGATGTCGATTCTCCAGAGTAAGTATGCAAATTCTGTGGATTCTGTGGATGATTTGTGAAGAGCTGAGCGTTGATTTTATAGAAATCTAGGGCTTTGAGGTTGCATTGAAAAAAGCCATAAATCACTCTTGATAAACTCGGGTTGATTTTTGAGTTAACAAGAAATTAAGAATAAATAATTCATAAAATCATGCAAAAGCAGTTTTTATCTCAAACTAGAGCTTTAGTTCTCTTTTTCGACTCATCATCAAATGTTGAGTTTTAGAAAGTTTACAAATTGAAATTAGCAATTGTTTTAAAGTTGACTGCTTTTCTGATTATGCATGATTTAATATAAATTATTTAAAAAATAAAGTGATTTATTCTCAACTTAACTGATTTTAAAATTAAAATAATTGATTTATGTGTTAATCAATTATTAAATCAAACTTTATTCCAATTAAATAATATCATTAAATATGACAACTTTCTTTAATTAATTAAATAAGAATTTAATCAATTAATTATAGGAATTTTGATTTATTTTCAAATTTAAATAATAATAATTAGGAATAAATTTAATTAAATTTAATTAAATAATTAAGTGGCAGAATTAAATTAAATAATTAAATATTCATCATATTCAATTAATCAACTTTAGGATAAATATGATTTATCACCAAATAATTAATAAATTAAAGATAATTATGATAATTAGGAATATTTTTAGGAATATTCCTCAATGCATATTTAAGATAAAATTAGTTAGGATTTTGATGATATTCAGATGTGCCTTTGGTTAGGACTTCAATGTTGATTTCGTTCGATTTGATGATGTAGGATGTTAATGAACCTATGTCCCATTTTCAGGGTATTACATTTTGCCCCTCTTTGAATGACTGTGCAAAGCGTAGTGGTTCAAAGAATAATCTGTGTATGATAAAGATGTATGAAACTGATTTGAAAGATTTGAAAGATTAACCGATTCTGAGATAGAAACCGATTGAAGGATTTTGAAGATACAAGATTTAAGATTTAGGTCCTGAGTGACCAAAGATAATGTTAACTATAACAACAATGAACCGATGATTACGAAAAAGTGCCAAAACACCTGATTGTAAACCTTATGATTGCAAAGAAGTGAGTGACCGATTCCAGACCTGATTGTCTAAAAGAATCATAGTGGTATCACATCCTGAGCCCTTTAGTTATGAAGAACCAAGGAAATAACACTAATGAGCTGATGGTTGTACAAAATTGATATAGTTTACAAGATTAAGAGAATACCAGATTGATATGGATCTTGATGAATTTGATATGCCCCAACCGATGAGGTCTTTATGATGAATCAACAACCAGACATGGTTGTTGTCTTGATTATTGAGGAAAGATATGATATCAATAAAGATATGATTTCAGATTTAGATTACAGACTTTGAATGATGTGTAATACCATGCCCCCTTTGGGATTAAAATTGAAATTTGACAAGAAAAGTCAGTGTTGATAGTTTGGAAGCATGTGAATTAAGTTAAGATTTGGTTATACAAGTTCGAGAACATGTTCTACATCATTTAGAGGCCCTGGAGACCATGTTTGACTAGGTGAAACTATGAGTTGACCATAGTTGACCAAGTTGAAATTTCAATAGTTTGACGTAAGATAATCAGTTAAGTTGAATTCTAGATTTTTGTGATGATTAGAAGGTCGATTATGCAAGTAGTTAATAATATGAATGATCTCAGATCTTGATTTTGATCCCAAAAAGGGATTGTAATTTCTATTTCATTGGATGGACCTTCGTGTAAGATTCAGCTCTTGTTATATTGGAAGAGGCGATTGAAGAATCGTTTAAGTATTGGAATTTATTCAGCCATTGTGAGATCATGCAAACATGCAAAAATGCAAAGAGACATGCAATATGAAATGCAACCTAAGACCTAGGACCTAGTCATTGATCATGTGTCAGTCATCTTAGAATATATCAGAAGAGAATGGAAGAATTTTTTTGGAAGAAGATGAAGTGGAAGTCTTTGGAAGCTTGAATGTCAACTTCACTTGTTGCTCAACATCATACTTTTTCAAGAGAGATTTTGGAATCTATATAGCCGTAGGCTTTTCATTTCTTTTTGATGATTTAGAGAGAATATCTTCAATGATGGATTTTGGAACCCATACTTGTCTTGTAGCTTTTTTCTTAGATATCTCTTTTGACTTTATGCCTCCTTGTTGATTAGAGGAGACATGGTGATCTTCTTTTTTTGATGGATTCTTGTATTGCTTCTTTTTCTTGTATTGAACATTCAAGTTACTTCCAAAAGACTTGGGACATGTGGAAGAAGAAGGAGGATATGACTGGTTTAGATGGGTGGGTGGATGAAAAGAATTCAAGGGTATGCATCTATGTTGATCTTGAGGAAAGATAGGAGATGGAGGTATGTAAGGACCCAAGATGGATGGTGAATTAGGAGAGTTAGGAGGGGAAAGTGAAGGGACATAAGGACCCAAGATGGAAGGAAAACATGAAGCCCTTAGTAGTGGTGGAAGAGGTCCAAGGATGGAAGTGGAAGACGTAAAAGGATAATCAACAAGTTCATCAACATTTATATGACAACCAAAGACATCGGCATCTTTAGAGTGAGCATTAGGATTTTCAATAGATTCATGGACATCTTGAATATGAGCACCTCCTTTGATAGGATTGTTCAAAGCTTGCAAAGACTTAGGAAGAGTAGAAAGTGGAAACGAACATGGAGTGGTAGAATAAGAAGATGGAAGACTTTGATCTTGACAAGGATCTTTGGATAGCATAAGTGCATAATTTTTCTCTTTATTTTCAATAGGCTTAACATTGGAAGTAACAACACCATTTTTACCAACCTTAATGGAAGCATCATCTTTGGAAAATGCAAGTGTAGGAAGGTTATTTTGATTGTCAATAAGCTCAACAGTGTAAGTAGTAGCATGATCTTGCTTAGGAGAAGAATTAAGACATGGTGGGATGAATGAGAAAGGGCATATGGGATCAAAAGAACCATGGAATGGATAAGAGACATCATGAAAGGGATTGGATGACATGGAGGGTTCTTGATCTTGATCTTTCTTTATGTTATTTTCTTTATCATTTTTAGAGTTCGCTTGACATGGAGCCACTTCTAAGGACAAGGAAGCATGTTGGAATTGTATGGAAGACTTTCGATGAGATGGTGAAGGACTAGCTGAAGTAGGCATTATAGTGTATAAAGGCTTAGGATCTTTGGGTTTAGCATTATTGAAAGTATTTGCAGCCAAGTGAAGGTTAGCTTGAGTTTCTTTAAGAGGTAGCCCTTGAGGATAACTATAGGAAACCACATGAAAAGTATTAGGACCTTTGGTGGATCAAGGACCTATGAAAGATTTGATAGGCTTGGAAGTTTTAGGAAATGTATGGGTATTGGAGGAAGTAGGGGATGGAAGGGAACCATCACAAGACAAAGGTTCAACATTAACATGATCTTTCTTGAGAGTGTAATCTTTATTTTTAGCATGAGAGTCCTTAGAGGAGAGATCCTTATAGTATTGACATTTATAATCAGCATAGTAAGCTTTCTCTTCTTGAAGTGAAGTAGATGTATGATCTAGGTATTGTTTATAGAAATAATCAAAGTCTCTTTCAAAATTAGAATCATATGGATCACCATCATGATCAATCCAATGTGATGTCCCATTTCTAGTAAGCACAAGCACATGATGAGGAGGACTCTTAGGAACAGAGCTGTCATAGGTATCATTATATTGTCCGTCATCATAGTCATCATAGTCTTCAAAGATGCATGTGTCACTCTCCTTGGAAGAGGTATCATAAGGGTTATCATGTTGTTCAACATGGTATGTCTTGAGATAAGAAGTAAGACTCTTGGGAGAAGTAGAAGAGAACAAGATCATGGAGAAGAGGAAGTTGAAGAGGAAGAAGAGGAAGAAGACGTGGATGATGAGGAATGATGAGAAGACTTAGAATATGAAAGATGTTTGGAAGAAGAAGGTCGTGACATGACCATGTGTTTGATCCTAGCAAAGGCATCTGATTCAATCAATTTTTCCTTTATTTTCATCATAAATTTATCACTCATGGGTTTTTTTGAATAATATTCTTCGAATTGAGCAATGAGTTCGAGATCATCCATTTTCAAGAGGGGTTCCATAACAAGATAGCTGAAATTCATGGTTCTAGAAGAGGAGAAATCAAGCATGGAAGTGACAGAAGAGATGAATAGAAGAAAGAAGACTAGATAATAAGAGGAAAAGAATCAAAAAGATGTGAAGAGTTTAGGAAGAAGAGAAAGGATGGAAATAAGAGACTAGGAAGACATGAGAGATGTGGAAGAAAGAATACCAAGAGTAATTTTGTGCAAATCCATACCATTTAAGTTCATTTGGATGTTGAGCAACATGTCATAGCACCTAAGATTTGACCCAGACCGACCAAGGATGACTAGAAATGACAAGAATCAGTTCACTATTTTGACAGAATTTGGGAATAGGCTGTTAAAATTGGATTTTTGACAAATTTGACAAATCTTTGACAACTTTGACTTTGGCTTTGATATGAGTTTTGAAATTTTAGGATGACTTTTGACACTAGAAAGGATTTTTGCTTCAGATTTGCAATTTTTAAGTTTTTCAGTATTAGTTTGTTTGCAAATTTTTCTGTCTAGTTTTTAAAGATCTGTGTAAAAGTTTGTTTCAAGTAACCAAGAAGATACCAAGCATGAAAAACAATAAGAAAGGGAAGCAAGCAATCATTTGAAAAAAATGAACAAGGGCAAAAGCAACCTTGCACATGAACAAGCAATAGTGACTTATTGTGCTAATCCCTAGAAATACTACTTGTGTATGTTCCAAAAAGTTTTTCAATAATGCACATATTCCTAGAAAATGAAAAATTTGGCCTCACTAGGGTTTGTAGTAATGGTCTAACTCTACAAATTTTGTGATCTCAAGAGGGTGAACTCCAATCCAGGCACACCAAGGTTTTGACACAGTCCGAGAACTTAATCTTCAGGATCGGCTAGGGAGATCTGACAGCCCAACAAGAGACCACACCTATGAAGATTTCCTCCACAAGGAAATTTATATAGCAGTTGTCGCTACCATGGAAAAAATGGCTATAACCGCTTGAGGTTCCATCCACATGGTTGACCCAATTAAGGGAATGTCCACTACAGTTAACCCTCTCTAAAGGTGACTCCCAAAAGATACCACATGGGGACTAGATCAGATTCAAGGTTCTGGGTTTCTGGTACTATCCAAAAAGGAAGTAGAGCATAATCCCTTAGCCTCTTCAATTCACCAAAAAAAAAAAGATAGATTAATCTGACACACTAAGATCAAGATTATCTCACAAAGATCGATGACGTCCACCGCTTATGATCTATCAACCCCTCCGAAGAGAGAATGTATCAATCAAAAGTTGAAGACACACAAATCTAGTAGAACGTGAGATGCTCTCAGTATCCTCCCTACCTACAAGGGCTCCTTCATTGAGAAGAGTTTCACTGGAAATCCACTCTCTCAAGAACCAAAAATAGTGTTCATAGGGCCTAATTACTGTGTGTAATAGAAATGCATAAAGCAAATCTATGTTCGTTTTAGAGCCCAAAACTGAAGTGTGAATTATGAAAGTTGTAAAGGCACTCAAGCTTGACACAAGAGAGTTTGTTTTATGTCCCAAAATGAAGTGTTATCAGATGTAATAGAATACTTGAGTTCCTCACAACGCGCTTAGTAGATTTTACCTATTTTAGCAATTTTTGAGCATTTGTCTTCTATCTTTTGTACCCACAAGATGTACTTGCACCTGCACCTGCAAACCACTGTTATGAAAAACTTACCTATTCTTGTACATGAAACCCAATGTTATTAAAATCCATTAAAAAAAAAACACAGATTTTCAACCCCACATGGTAGAAAATCAGGTTAGTCAAATATAATATATCATTTGATAATCGAAAGACCTGTTGTTATAAAAAATTAGATTCTGACTAGTCTACACTAAATCAATAATAACTTTTGAAAATAAAAATGAAATTAATCCAAACCAATGGAAAATGAAAGCTAACTCAAATAAATTTCCATAAATATAAATTTTAGATATATATCATGTCATATGTGCATGTACCAATAAAAACATCAGTCAAATTTCATAAAATCAGGTTCAGACCAGTCTTTACTAAAATGATCATAACTTTTGCAAATCAAAACAAAATTAATCTAAACCAATGGGAAATGAAAAATAACTCAAATAAATTTCCAAAAATATAAATTTTGGATTTTTATCATATCATATGTGCATGTACCAATAAAAACATCAGTCGGATTTCATAAAATCAGGTTTAGACCAGTCTTCACTAAAATGATCATAACTTTTGCAAATCAAAATGAAATTAATCCAAACCAATGGAAAATGAAAGATAACTCAGATAAATTTTCAGAAATATAAATTTTGGATCTGTATCATATTATATGTGCATGTACCAATAAAAAAATCAGTCGGATTTCATGAAAAAATAGCCTAGAAATTTATCACAAAACTCACAAAAATTAACCTTGTGGTCGTGGATTTGAGAAAATGATAAAAATTTAATAGAATATAATGGAAACCCATTTCAGGGCCCCACAGTGGGCACCAAAAATGTGTCTATGAATTTTGTACCTAACTGTAGACACAACACTTCAGTAAAATATTAGAGGTTAGCAATAATCAAAATCATGCAATAGAATGAAAACTTAACTAACCAGGCGATTTACTGCCTTCTAGTAGATGCGAGTATGTATTCTTAGATTAGACCGAGACTAGTGACATTGAAGGCATCTAAATGAAGGATTTGAATGCAAGATAGCAATGAATTAATGCATGCAAATTAATCTATATTTTTGGGTTTTCTATGCAATAAGAATGAGAAATCTGATATGAATCTATTCTATATGAAAATTGATCTAACAATGATATGAAATAAAACTAAAATGAATTGAAAACAAGATTAATCTCACAAAAATTGTTGATTCGCAAGAAGCTTCAATTCTTTAGATGTAAATTCTCTAGAGTAAGTATGCAAATTCTATGGATTCTATGGATGATTTGTGAAGAGCTGAGCGTTGATTTTATAGAAATCTAGGGCTTTGAGGATGCATTGAAAAAAGCCATAAATCACTCTTGATAAACTCAGGTTGATTTTTGAGTTAACAAGAAATTAAGAATAAATAATTCATAAAATCATGCAAAAGTAGTTTTTATCTAAAAATAGAGCTTTAGTTCTCTTTTTCAACTCATCATCAAATGTTGAGTTTTAGAAAGTTTACAAATTGAAATTAGCAATTGTTTTAAAGGTGACTACTTTTCTATTTGTGCATGATTTAATATAAATTATTTAAAAAATAAAGTGATTTATTCTCAACTTAACTGATTTTAAAATTAAAATAATTGATTTATGGGTTAATCAATTATTAAATCAAACTTTATTCCAATTAAATAATATCATTAAATATGACAACTTGCTTTAATTAATTCAGTAAGAATTTAATCAATTAATGATAGGACTTTTGGTTTATTGTCAAATTTAAATAATAATAATTAGGAATAAATATAATTATATATAATTAAATAATTAAGTGGAAAAATTAAATTAATTAATTAAATATTCATCATATTCAATTAATCAACTTTAGGATAAATATGATTTATCACCAAATAATTATTAAATTAAAGATAATTATGATAATTAGGAATATTTCTAGGAATATTCCCCAATGCAGATTTAAGATAAAATCAGTTAGGATTTCAATGATATTCAGATGTGCCTTTGGTTAGGACTTCAATGTTGATTTCATTCGATTTGATGATGTAGGAGGTTAATGAACCTATAGCCCATTTTCGGGTTATTACAATTAGGACCTAATTAGACACAATTATACCAATTATGACGTAATTAGACTTAATTGTAGACCAATTAGGAAGGTATTAGACCCAATTAGTCCAATTAGGACCAATTAGCACCAAATAGCTCATCAATTAGACTCATTTACAACTAATTAGGACCTAATTAGACCCATTTATGACCTAATTAGATAATATATGACCTATTACGACTTAATTAGAGTCAATTATACCAATTAGGACCTAATTAGACTTAATTCTAGACCAATTAGGATGGTATTAGACCCAATTAGACCAATTAGGACCAATTACGACCAATTAGACTCAGTTAGACACATTTACTACTAATTATGACCTAATTAGAGTCAATTATACCAATTAGGACCTAATTAGGCTTAATTCTAGATGAATTAGGATGGTATTAGACCCAATTAGATGAATTAGGACCAATTAGGATGAATTAGACTCAGTTAGACACATTTACTACTAATTATGACCTAATTAGACTCAATTATACAATTAGGACCTAATTAAACTTAATTCTAGACCAATTAGGATGATATTAGACCCAATTAGACCAAATAGGACCAATTAGGACCAATTAGAGTCAATTAGACTCATTTACAACTAATTAGGACCTAATTAGACCCAGTTATGACCTAATTAGACAATATATGACCAATTAGGACCTAATTAGACTCAATTATACCAATTAGGACCTAATTAGACTTAAATCTAGACCAATTAGGATGGTATTAGACCCAATTAGACCAATTAGGACCAATTAGGATATTGAATTCCTAAAGTTGGTTCATGAATTCTGGTTATGCATTAGGATATTGACCTTGTACTATTCATGTGTCTCAGAGCATAAACTCCTAATATTTTCAGGAACCAATAGGTTCAATATGGTTTTCTCTAGGTTTAGGGTTCAATTTGATTTAGGATTTGGATTTAATATAGTTGAAGGTTAGTGTATGACTTTACATCATGATTAGTATTAGGGTTATGATTTAGGATTGGGATTCGAATTATAGTTCAACATTTATGATGGGGGCTTAGTTTTTAGGATTTTGGACAAATTGGAAAAGGTAATAATCAAAAACTTGTGCACTAAATTTCAAGACAATAAAATGGCTTACATTGGGTTTTAGGATTTACTGTTTGGATTAAGCTTAGGTTTAATATTATATTCCTCTGATTTAAGATTTTGTGTTAGGATTAGGATTAGGATCATTGTAAGGATTATGATTTCACTAAGTGTAAGAGTTTAGATCGTTAATTTGTTATTATCTTTACGAATATGATTGATTTGAGGGTAAGGATTATGATTAGAGTAAGGGTAAGACTCTACATTATTGTTACTATTATTGTTAGGATTTAGAGTTTTGATTAGGATTACTATTAGGATTTAATAATTAGGTTATGATATTTTATAGGATTATGAACACTATTAGGATTGGAGTAAGGGTTTTCCATTTTTATTAGTATTCATGGTTTAAGATATTGAATATGGTTAAGATGATGGTTATGGTTAGATAGATAGTAGTATCGCTATGGTTACCATTTTGGTCATAGTTACGACTAGGAGTGGATTAGATGTTAGTATTATTGGATATCCACCTCATCTATGCATTTATTGAATGAGTCACTTTGTTGGGTAGAACAATATGCTGCATAAGTTAAAATTTGAGAAATTTTTATTTCTTTCTTTCTTTTGTGTGTTTTGTGTGGGTTCCTTCTTTGTTCATAAAATTTAAAATAGTTACATTACAAGTACTATTAAAATAAAAATATTATTAGAATACAAATATACAATTAGTATTACTGGTGGGGTTAGGGTTTGGGGTTAAGATAATGGTTAATATAATGGCTAGGTTTACATTGATATCATGGTTTAAATTGTCGTATATAATTAGGGACTCCATATAATTAGTGTTAAGATGACTATCTAAGAATCCAAATCACGTAATATACGCATTTGTTAAAGTCCTTTGTTAAATGAACCTTTTTTTGTACAATACTATGGTGCATAAGTTAAAATTTGACCAATACATTTTAGTTTAATTTCAATTTTATTTTATTTTTCCTTTAATCCATGTTTGTTTACTAAAATTTAATTATACCAATTAATCCTTATTTATTTTTTTAGTAAGTTCTATCGGGTCCCGTTCTTCCTAGGGACAGTACCCTTTTGTATTCCTTGAAAATAAATATTACAAATGAGGGAGAACCTACAGATTACAATCAACAGTGATTAGTGGAATAAGTACATTATTCTGTGACCAATTTCAACCAATCTTGCTCCTATCTCCTCTGGAAAGAGCTTATCATTTTCTTGGAGAAAGGCTCCAAACTTCACCTCATCGTATTGCTTAACATCTGCTTTGAAGGAAGGCCACACCTTCTTCAACAATATCTTTCTTTCTTTAGCTTCCAATGCAAAGAAACCCAACAAACCATTTCTTTTTAGTTGGGTATCGATGATGTCCATTGCATCCGCCACCTCTAGGTATATTTCATCTGCCAGGATTCTACAGGCCAGTCCCCCACCATGTAGAGGGTACCCAAAAAGGAAAATTTGTATGATCAATTGCAACAACTTTTCCACCAGTATGCCATCATGGACATGACCACCAAACCAGAAGTCACCCCCCAAGATTGACACCATAGTCACATGCTCCTTCTCCTTCGCTTTGCTAAAAATCCTCTGTAATTGCTCCTTCGGTGTTTCCTACAATGATTCCACCTTGCTACACTAACATGTTACACCTAGGTGATTTTCCATTGTGTTTTGAAAAAACAAAAGAATAGAGGAATATAAATAGAACTATCTACATCCTTATCGAAGAGCTTTCATGATGAAACATGGACTGATTGCAACATAGCCCAAGTTCACGAGATCAATCATGAGTCTCTCATGAGTGCCGTCAAAATCGTCCCTTCTCTCTCTCTCCCAATATCTTAACTTGATCTCCTTCACTACTTCAAATAACTTGGAAGTGACCTGCACATCTATCCACTTCTGCAACAGTCATCCTTACTGCTAAATACTTACTGATATTGAATGAGGACATGATCTCAATATTTTGAATCTAAAAGAACCAAAACATTTCAAAAACAAATGACTGTGTTTTCATAAATCTGGAAAAACAAATATGTCCTATAGTCCATTTTTTGTCAGGAGGATAGCCAACGCCACTGATATTCGGAAAGTATGAGGTGACTGATTCATGGGAAAATGCACGTCTGAACATCAAAAACAAAATTCTCTATCATTACCCTATGCCTTTCCTTGTGAAAGTACACCACTCTTCTGAAACCAATCAATCCTTGTTAAGATATAATTCTATCATATAGACCTCTAAAAAAATTTGTGCACATATCAAATAGTTTTTCATATATTTTTAAAAAATTTCTTCGTGAACCATAAAAATAAATATAGCAGATGTTTTCAACTATCAGTATTATAGCTACCAAGGTATATATCATAGCTACAAAATGGATGTTGAAAATTATATATAGTTATACCATTAATGACCTAATTTTCAACTGTTATTTTAAGCCTTTGTAAGGAATTGTCTATAATAGATCTATGGCACTGATTTGCACAAACTGATAAAACCACTCAAATATCATAATATGATTTTTAGCTATATTCCACGGACTCCTTAAGTCAGAAATGTCATCAATAAATATACTTTTAATATCTATTAGAAGCATACATTTGTAAGCTCCAATCTAAACCAGTGCCCAAAATTGAAAATAATTTACATCTATTATGAAAAATGAAATTTTAAAGAAGCATCAAAAGGGATCAAAGAGGAAAGTAGCTTAATAGTATACGTCACACATGAAGGTCCCCAATATGTTAGGGCATACGTAAAAACAAGCAAGCTTAAATTTATGTGTCAGTCGAGCAACTTGCTAAAGCACCCCTGACTATGCTCCCCATTCAATGGCGTCGTCATCTTGGTGCGCTGTGGGTCGGCCTGAATAGTGTGTTGTAGTCTAACACAAATCTAGATGCTCGAATGCCTTGAGTTGCATACTCTATCATGAGCTCCAGAATTGGATCTACTACCTGCATGCCCCACGAAGTCTCCTCAGATTTGCGAATGCGCTAGTGTTGTCCATCATCTCTGCATAATAGGTAACTGTTATTTGTTTGGTCCCGCTTGCGTGTATCAATTGATAGAGGTTACATGATTACATTTATAATGCCCTATATGTAAGTGTGTAGGTATGTTGTGCCAAGCGTTATGTAAGTTTATTATCGAGGTTTTAGTTTATTAGATGCCTAAATTTAATGAACTATAAGTAATTAACTATATAATTCAGTATTAGGGTTGGGATTAGGGCTTAGAATTAGTATTATTGTCATGGTTAGGGTCTACATCATGGTTAGTATTGTGGTTAACGTTACGAATTTGGTTGTGGTTGAGATTAGGGCTTATGATTGGGATTATCATTAGGGTTAGCATTTACAACATGGTTAGTGTGAGCAAGACTTTCGAGGGTACTTATTATCTGTTTTGAAAGGCCTAAATCAATCAAATGTTAAGAGTTTAATCTAAGCATGCAATCAAAACAAAACAAATAAACTCTAAGCTAGCCACCTCAGATTGAGCCAAAAATAGGTGCACCCGAGCACTGTTTGATTTGCTCTGATAAGGGGGATGTGGGCGTGCTCTCTAAGCACTTGGAGCATACTCTAAATGCATTTAGGATGATTTGAAGCTCATGAAAACCCCAAAATGGGACAAAAAAAGGTATAGAACACCTGATTTTCCCCTAAGGCTTCAAGAGGCTCAAGAATGCTCTAATGGAGATTCAATGCAAATATGATTATGCTAAGATTGATTTTTTAGATCAAATTAGAGATGTGATATGATGCTATGCTATGCAAAACAATGAAATAAACTAGGTTAATCCATTATTGCTAAGCTATGATGAGCTAAAATGCTAAAAAGTAAGCTAATTAGAATGATTTGCTAAGATCTAACATGAAAATGGCATTATAACAATGCATGAGAGTGAAAGTAAGCTTAATTATTTTTCTCTTGAAAGGAGGGGTATTTATAGGATTTGGGAAGAAAGAATGAGTGGCCAGGATTGAAATCCTTAAGAGAGGCCAAGATTCACTCAAAGGGGGGCACATGGATTGTGCTAGTTTAGGGATCACCTCCTTGTGACAAGTGTCACAAGGGCATTAGATTGAAATATGGGAGGAATGTGCACAATTTGGAAAATGTGCCTAAGGTCAAAGGGTGTAAGAAAGGGGTGAGGGGCTTCTTAAATGCACCATAAGTGCATGTAAGAGGGATAAGGAGGCCTTAAATGCCTTCAATGCATTTCAAAAAGGGAAGCCCTCTTTGTTGACTTTGGGGTAAGCTTAAGAGTTGGCTAACCTTGTTTAGGGAATGTGACAAGGTTAAGGGAGGAATTAGGATTAGGATTAGGATAATCTTAGGATTAGGATGGGTGAAGAGGTTGGATTTGAGAAGATTCTAGAAGAGTCTAGAGTTCTCCTTGGTTTTATGGAATAAAAGTTATTCATTCCAAAAGCTTAAGTTTTTGAGAATATTTATTGAAATATTTTCAATAAATATGAAAATAAATATTTAATCTTAATTAAATATTTAGCCTTGGGATTAGGGTTAGAAAAGATGGGATGAGCCTTTTAATCGAAATTAAGAAGGGATTAGAAGATTTTAGAAGAGGTTAGTGGTCTAAAGTAAATTGGCCAAGTTTTGGGCAAAAAATAAATTAATTATTTATTTTGGGATTTTTGGTCGATTTATTAATTAAAATAATTAATAAATAAGGAGATAATGTTTAAATAAGATTTAAACATTTTTGGAAGGGATTTCTTAATTAAATATTTTTAATTAAGATAAAGGGATTTAATGACATAAAAATAAATTAATTAATTAAATAATTAATTAATTAATAAATGATGATGTCATCAGGGATTTTTCAGAAAATAAAAATACTTTATTTTCTAAAGGATTTTTAGGTGTCTACATTTTGCCCCTCTTTGATGCAATGCCGCAAGTGGCATGGCGTCAAAGACAAGAAAATAAGATGCCCAAGGCTAGAATTTGGAAGAATGAGGGGTGTGCCCCCTCGAGAAAAGAATGCAAGGAGTAAACGGTGTGGAATTTTCTCGAAAGGAAACAAAGAAGGAAGGGCCAAGGAAGAAGGGGAGAGAAATAACCAAGCTTCCAAGAGCAAAGATGGGTGAATGCAAGATGAGATAGAATGCAAAATGCAGGATGCAGCTATATGAGGATGCAAGATTAAGCTATATGATGCAGGATGGGGGAGCTCCAAGTGCAAATGTGGAGAGCACAACCGAGTTTAATATAGCAATGCTAGAGACCTGCCAAGGATACTAGGAACACGAGGCCTTGTCACTAGCGTTGCAGAGGACTAACATGAAAAAGACACGCAGGGTTGCCCCAGCATCACACATGAAACCCAAAGGAGGCATGGTGGAAATGATGCTGAAGAAAACACAAACACACGACTGACTCATAGGCAGAAGCAAAAAAGAAAAAGACCTTGCCCCAGATTATCCTCATTCACAGCGCACCATGATATAAAGGATCGTGGTGACTTTGAGTAGAGAACAATGAGAAGCCTTAAAAGATTAACAAGACCCAAAGGACAAAATCCAAGGTCAAAATGATAACTCCAAAAAGACATCCTTTGCCAAGGAGAGAGATTTGATTTGACTGATTTGATGGGGGGAAGATTAAGTCGGACAGGAGGAAGGATACATCCTCAAGGACCCGTTGATTGATGAGAGAATGAGTGTTTACTGATTGGAAAATGATGAAGTTCAAAGATGGTCATGATGATCAAGGATAGTCGACAATTGATGTTGCTGAAGTGCGAGGCTGGGTAGGACAAAGTGTTCTGATCAAATGCTGCATTAGGACTGACAAGGACTGATGTACAATAGACGGGAAAAGATATACAATGGATATGTACAAAAGCTCAGGATTGGGGATAGGAAGATCTCGCTATACAGGATATATAGGAAGGATTGCGCTACACAACAGAGGGTACAAGATATACAAGAGATGATACAAGATATGGTACAAGATATGTGCAAGAGGGATTGTGGTGTTGCTGAAGGTTTATGGAAAAAGGAATGCTAGGGGATGGTGGATGGGGATGGAGATGGTAAAAAGGACTGAGATGGTGGGATGGGGGGGTGGGAGTTTGATAGCTAATGGCTCGGTCCACTATGTATGGCGCCTATTTGCTAGGTTTTCACCAACATACTTGTCCAAGGTGCCTGAATTGCCAAGTTTTCACCATTGGATGATTATTTTCTTTTCTTTTTTCTTTTTTTTTCTTTTTTGATTTTTTAATATTTTTTTTGCTTTTTTCCAATTTTTATGGATTTTCTGAATATGTAGGATCTGGTTTAGGCATAGAACCTCTTCAGATGTATGATGTTGATTGGATCATTCAAAGGCTCACCTTCTGGAGTAGATAGCTGATAAGCTCCGGAGCTGAAGCATGCTATGATAACATAGGGGCCCAGCCATGTAGGCTCAAACTTGCCTTTCTTTTCTCAATTTTCTTGGACCTTCTAATTTTCTTTTAGAACCATGTCACCGACCTGGAACTGTCTGGGATGGACCTTCTTGTTATAACTCCTTTTGAGTCGATTCTGGTATGCAACCAGGTGATCATATGCTTGCTGTCTCTTTTCATCTAATAGGTCTAGCTGTGTGAGACGGGCTACACGATAGTCTTCATCAGTGGTGTAGTTCTTCATGGAGACTCACAATGATGGGAGCTCGACCTCGATCGGAAAAACAGCTTCAGCACCATATACAAGGGAATATGGGGTGGTGCCCGTGGGAGTGCGATAAGAAGTATGATAGGCCCAAAGGGAAGGATTAATTTGGAGGTGCCAGTCACGACCAGAATCATTGACAACCTTCTTGAGGATTTTCAAGATAGTTTTATTGGTCACCTCAGCTTGGCCATTTCCTTGAGGGAAATATGGGCTAGAGAAATGGTGATGGATGTGGAGTCTAGCACACAGATCATCCCCATGCTAGTTTTCAAAAGGTGTGCCATGGTTTGTGAAGATGGTAGATGGTATGCCAAAGTGACAAATGATGTGGTAAAGGATGAACTTGGATATTTGGATGCCAGTAGTTAGGGTGAGCGGAATCACTTCAACCCATTTGGTGAAGTACTCTATGGAAGTTATTATGTACTTGTGTCCATCCGAGGAAAGAGGAGTGATTAAGCCGACAAGGTCAAAGCCCCAACATGAAAATGGCCAAGGTGGTGCAATGGGATGCAAGTCTTGTGCTGGTACATGAATCAGATTTGCATGCTGCTGACATGGTAAACATTTTTTGACAAATTCACAAGCATCATGTTCCATGGTTGGCCAATAATACCCAACTTGAAGCAACTGCTTAGCTAGAACCATGCCACTCGTGTGGGCACCACAAATTCCAGTGTGAACCTCTTGTAAAGCCAGGATGACCTCATTTGAATCTAAACACCTAGAGAGGATATTGTGATACCCGCGATGATAAAGGGTGTTGGCTACAAGAGTGTAGCGGGAAGCTCTGCGAGTAAGGTTTTGGCATTGGTTATTGGTGAGATGGGGAGATATGATACCATTCTTTAGATATGTGTGGATGTCATGGTACCATGGAGACTGAGGACCAACCAAGACACACACCATTTCTGCATCGGCATTCTCATAAGCTGGCGTATGTAGTTGCTCGACTAGGAATTCATATTGTGATGCATCGTGTGGGATTTCTAACAAGGATCCGATGGTTGCCATTGCGTCTGCTGCTTTGTTCTGAAGTCTTGGGATTTGTGTGAATTGTATATTTAGGAAATGCTCTTTCAGTTTGTTCACCAGCTCTTTGTAAGGTAGCAACTTGTCATCCTTTGTCTGATATTCATCTAGTACTTGCTTGATAATCAGTTGTGAATCACCGAACACTTGCAACTCTATGATATTCCACTAAATGGCTATTCTGAGACCTGAGATGAGTGCCTCATATTCTGCAATGTTGTTGGTACATGGGAATCCCAATTTGAATGATTTTGGGATGTAGTCACCTTGAGGTGTGACGAATAGGATTCCTGCGCCTGATCCATGTGATGTGTAGGAGCCATCAAAGTATAGTTTCCACATGGGTTGTTCTTCGATCATACATAAGTGTTCATCAGGGAATTCCATGATTAGTGGATAGGCATCCACCAGTGCTGCTTCTGCTAGCTGATCGGCAAGGACTTGCCCTTTGATTGCTTTGTGATCAATATACTGGATGTCGAACTCACTGAGTAACATGACCCATTTTGCCATATGGCCTATGAGGGTTGTCCTTTATAAGAGGTACTTGAGGGGATCCACTTTTGAGATGAGCTTGATTGTGTGACTGAGCATGTAGTGTCTAAGCTTTTGAGTGGCAAAGACCACTGCAAGGCATGCTTTTTCCATAGGTGAATAATTAAGCTCATATCTGACAAGAGTTTGACTGATGTAATAGATGGATATCTCCTTGTTGTCATCATCATGCTGAGCTAAGAGTGCCCCTAGTGGTGTAATGGGTGCCAAGATGTAGAGTATGAGAGGGCATCCTGGAATTGGTGGTACTAGGATTGGAGAATTGACAAGATACTCCTTGAGCTTATCAAAGCTTCTTTGACATATGGGATCCCACTTGAAGCTTGTGTCTTTGCATAGGAGATGCGTAAAAGGTTGGCACTTGTCTACTAACTGAGAAATGAACCGACGCACTGATTGAAGCTTTCCTTGTAGGCTTCTGAGCTATTTGAGTGTTCTTGGTGGAGGCATCTCTTTTATTGCTTTGACCTTTTTAGGGTCAATCTCTATGCCTCGTTGTGATACAATGAAACCTAGGAGTTTTCCAGATGTAACACCAAAGAAACATTTCTTTGGATTGAGCCGTAACCCATAGTGCTGCAGGTGATCAAACACACTCTCAAGAATGTCAAGGTGTTCATGGCGTGTCTTTGATTTTGTAAGAATATCATCCACATAGTCCTCTAGGATCTTGTGGATCATGTCATGGAAGATTGCTGTCATTGCTCTCTGATATGTGTCTCCTGCATTTTTTAGACCAAAGGGCATCATGTTGTAGTAGAAGGTACCCCATGGAGTGGTGAATGCGGTTTTATGTTGATCTGCTTCTGCTATACGAATCTGATTGTAGCCTGAAAATCCATCCATTAGTGACAACATCTCATGACCCACTGTAAGATCTACAATCATGTCTATGATAGGTAGCGGGAAATCATCTTTAGGACATGCCTTGTTCAAGTCCCTAAAATCCATGCATATTCTGATGTCTCCTGAAGGCTTTGTGATAGGTACCATGTTGGAGATCCAATCTAAGTAATCTATAGCTCTGATAATCTTTGCATCCAGGAGCTTTTCTAGTTCTGATTTTACCAATAGAGCTACTTTGGGATGCATTTTACGTAGCTTCTGCTTTATTGGCTTGACATTAGGATCCACTGCTAGATGATGAACGACAAGATTAGGATCAAGCCCAGGCATGTGCGCATATGACCATGCAAAGTTCGTAGTAGCTTCTTGAAGTAGCACAGTGAAAGCCATTTCTTCACCTTCTGTCATGTTGGCTGCAATGTAGGTGATCCTCGGACATTCCTCTGTACCTAAGTTGACTGGCTTGGTTTCTTCTATGATGATAGGTGATTTCTCATGTCTATAATCTCGCATAGGTGGAAGAGGCAAGTCTTCATCTTCTAGTGCTTGAATTGCCAAGTTTTCACTAGAAAATACGCTCTTTATTTTTACTTTTTTTGGAATTAGAATGTGCCCCAGAAGGGTTTTCACATAAGGACTCATGTTTTACTCTTTCTATTTCTCTTTTGCAGCTAAAGCTTGCCTCCTCTCCGAAGTATCCTTCTAGGTCAAGCTTGTAGATGTGAGATGATAATGAATCTTGAATTGGTTGTGGGCCTGATGCCCCCATGAATTCTAGGAGTGCTTCCGTGCTTTGAAACTCATCAATGTGTGCGATGCTTGGTTGGTCCTAGTCTATGAGTTGAGGGTGGATGAGGGGAAGCTCTATGAGATTTATGGTGAGTTGTTGGAGGACAAAAGTCCTCAGGAGGGTGTCATCGTCAAAGATATCATCGTAGGATCTGATTTCTTTCTCTTTAGGGATGTCTTCGATCTCTATGAGGTCATCCTGGCTATTTAAGAGGGGAACGCTAGTCATGTTGGTGCCCCCAGTTGCGGTATTGGGTTCTTGTATATGCAGGTGAGGGGTACTAAAACCAAGACCCTGATGTTCAAGATTCTTTGATGGTGTGATGGGATATTGGTTGCTGCCTTCTTGTGGCCCTAGACCACCGCCTTGATAGTGCCATTGTTCAGTGGTATACTTATATTGTTTTGGATATTTATCTTTGAAATAACAAAGAAGTTGAGTGTCAGGGGATGGGGGATCTTTATACAACCACCTATTTATGTCAAGATCCATCTCTTGACTGTTTATGTTGCCATGGGATTCAAAAGTCATAGATCCAATTTTCTTGATTTCATGATGCTCTTCAATAGGCTTGCTTTGGTGATCTGGGCGCCCTTGAGTATGTGGATCAAGCGGGAGGGCCCCTACGGAAAATGCATCATGTAGGCTATATTCACCACAACCCTAGTTATTGATCTTGATGGAAGAGAGGGTGGAGGTGAGAATGGTTTCTGGATCGCAATGGGATCGGGATGAGCTAGCAATAGAAGTACCAATGTCAGTTCTAGGACAATGAGTGGAGTGAGGGAATGATGCTTCCATCGCACGATAGTATGCGAAGGGTTGGGGGTCAGCATGGATGGTAACCTCAGTGCCTTGATGTGGAAATTTGATGCACTAATGGTAAGTAGATGGTATAGCCTTAATGGAATGAATCCATGGTCAGCCTAGGAGGATATTAAATGGTAGGTCAAGATCGACAACATGGCAAATAGTATCTTGTGTTGCTGGGCCCAGCTGAATGGGCAAAGAAATGGTACTTTTAGAGGTACACTCCAAGTTGTCATAGGCTTTGATAGTGATTACTTCATGTGCTATATCGGCCTGGGTGAACCCAATCTGCTGAATGAATTTCAAAGTACACAAGTTTAGGGCTGAGCTATTATCTATTAAGACCCGTTTGATGGCAAAGTCTCTGACCATGATGGCGATGTGGAGAGGGAGAGTATGGTCAGGTGCAATGACTGGCATGTCGGATGGTTTGAAGGATAAAGCACAGGCTATGGATAGATGTCCCGCAAGGGTCTCAAACTGGGTGGTGTTAATGTCTGTGGGGACATGTCCTTCTTTGAGAGCTCGGTTGAGGATCTCCTGATGGAGAGGTGAAGTGTGGAGAAGGTCCAAGATGGATATTTGGGTGGGTGTATTCCCAAGATGTTCTATGAGGTTGTATTGTGCATTGTGTGCATTTTTTACTGGCCTTGGATGGGCACCAGCAACAGTTATCTAACCCCTACGGGTGGTAACAACACATTGACTGTCTGCTCCTCTGACATGGATGGTATTGACTGTGGGCTCAACTTGGGTTATACATCCAACAAATTTATCATAATTGATGTAGGCAGTAGTGTGATCTTCTTGCTTGCCTTTACCATGATTCTGAGGATGATTGGTATTAGCTTGATTCTTCCCAGCATTGTGTTGTGGGAACACATTCTGATAGATTTGTAAATTGGCATTTGGTGAGGCTTGAGCGGGTGTATCTACTTGAATCTCTTTTTTATCAATGAGATCTTGGATATAATTTTTGAGTCTCATACACTTCAGGGTAGTGTGTCCTTTGACACGATGATAATCATAGTACTCATGATCTTTGTACCAGTCAGGCTTGGGAGTGGTGTCATCAACTGGTTGAATTGGTGGATATGTAATTAAGTTGGCCTTGGCCATCCGATGAAAGATAACATCCAGAGGTTCACCCAGTGGTGTGAAGGTCTTCTTTGGATAATTTTGAGCTCTGGGTTTGTTCTGCTTGGGAGCAATATTGACGACATTGACTTGATTGTTTGGGTTACCTTGATAGGCTTGATGGGCTTGCTGCTGATAATTCTGTTGATTATTCTGAGAAGGATATTGTTGCATGGGTTGTTGATGGACTTGAGGAGGTTGCTGATGGATGGGCGCTTGTTGTTGTTGGTATGCAGGAGTTGACGGAGGACTAGCTACAACAAATTGGACATGCTTGGTATCAGTGGCTCCATCAATAACAACATTCTTGTTACGATTCCAGTAATGGGATTTATCATTGTTGGGTTTTTGGGCATCATTTTTGAAGTGCCGGATTGTGCCTTCATCTAGGAGGGCCTTTTCAATACCTATCCCCTTGCTCTTGATATCTTGATAGGATTGGAGACAATTCATTCTCATGAAGTGGGATAACTTAGGATGCAGATTATCAATAAAGATTTTGGTCAAATGCTTTTCAGGTGGCTGGTATGATAACCTGGTAGTAAGGTTCTGCCATCGTTGCAAGTGTTCTGCTAGGCTTTCTCCATCTTTTTGTTTTGAGTTGCAGAGATCTAACAAGGTCAAATCATTCTCAACATTGTGGGCATAGTGGGCAATGAACTTCTCAGAAAGTTCAACAAAGGTTGTGATGGTCCCACTGGGTATTTTATAGAACCACTCAACAACAGATCCTCCCAAGCTTTTGGGGAATAAACGCAAGAGATAGTTATCACTGTAAGCCACTTCTTGGCACGCCATATAGAATTCCTTAACATGATTGACTAGGTCTCCTTTCCCCCGATATTTATAAAATTTAGGTGTTTCAAAGTGCTTGGGGAAGGGAATAGCGGCAATGGATCGGTCAAATGGGTAAGGACACACCTCTTCAAACTTGTAGGTTTTTCTCTTAGTACCAGTTTGGAGCTCTTTAAGAGCGTTCTTCATGGCTTCCCACTCGGTATTGATTGGTGTTTGAGCAGGTACTCCCATTTGAGGTGGGTATTGTGGAGCAGGATATGGAGATGGCCCAGCGGGATAGGTGGATTGGAGTGGATTTTGGAGCAATGTTTGCTGGGAAGGATACTGCTGATGTGGCATAGGGGGATATTATGGTGATGGATATGGGATTTCTTGTTGGTGTTGTGGGATGATAGGATTTTGTTGCTGTGCTTGGTAGGAGGAAGCTTGCTGTTGCTGGGGAATGATAGGGGTTTGTTGTGGGGGAGGTTGGTGGAATGACACCGCTTGCTGGTAAGGTGGTCCTTGCTGAACTTGGCTCTGTGGTTGACCAATGTAGGTTGGGTGCATTCCCGCATTGCTTAAGGGTGAATTTGATGTGGGGAAGCTTGAAGCAAAGGGTGGCTAGGCAAGATAACTTGCGAAATGGGATGAACTTTGCTGCTGAGGTGGAGGAACTTGCTGAAAGGCATTAGGTGTTGTGAATGGATAGTTTGCAAAGGATGAAGCTGGTGGAAGTTGTGATGGTTGCTGTGCTGCTTGTGAGGAGGTGGCTTGTTGGTTTCCAAACATAGATGTAGGAGAATGGGTTGGTATGCCCCAAGCTTTCATTTCTTCTTGAGTGAGGCCCCAACAAGAGCCAGTGTGTGGTGGGAATTGTGTCGCAGCGGATGCCGGGAAGGTGGATGTGATGGCAGCTTGGGATATGAATGGTGGATTGGAAAAGCCCATGAAAGACATCCCTGTGGTGAAGGCATTTTGATGGGCTTGTGCCTGGGTAGATGCTTGTTGGGGGGGAAAGGAAAGGAATGTTTGCGCTCCCCATGAAAAGGGTGATGTTGATGCGGAAGCTTGCTGAGGAGGAAAGGGGAGCGATTGTGCTGCCACTGGAATAGATGATGCTAGTGTTTGTTGGGTGAAAGAGGGGAACGTTTATTGTGTTGACCTTGGGAAAGATGGTATGGATGTTGAAGCTTGTGGAGCAAGGGGGAAGGATGATTACATCCCTCCTAAAAAGAATGGTGTGGAAGGAGATGGAGCTGCTTGTGTAAATGGATGTGTAAGAGGTGGGAGTTGATTTTGTGACAAGTGTTGGATTTGTGCAAGAGCTTGGGAGGCCATGGCAGATGATGAAGTACCTGTGATAGGGAATGGAGTGGATGGTGTGACAGCTTGTGTTACGGGGCTTGCGAAGCTTCCTTGCAGAAGAAGGGGAATGGTGGAGGTTTCTTGGGATGTTTGCAAGATTGGATCAGGGAATTGTTGGATGAATGGAGAGTATACTTGTGCTGGGATTTGGATAGTACTTATGGGAATGCGAGGATGGAGATATGGTTGAATGGGAGTATGCCTTTGTGCAAAATTAGTGAACATGCTCTGCTGGTTTTGGGCTATGAGTGTATTGACTACTGGTGGATTCTTTAGGTGATTCAAAAATGTTTCTATTGCCAGAGGAGCTGACGGGATATTGGGATCATCCCATGTATTTCCAGTTTGTATTTGGGGATCATAGGCTACCATTGCACTGGTAAAAATGTTGGGATCAGATGAGCTAGTGATTGGATAAGGATTCATGTGCCTTCGCTTCCTAGATCCAAATCTTGTCTCGATAGGCATGGAGATGTAGATGTTAGATGGATGCAAGATGTTTCCTAAAGAACTCTAAAGGATGGTGGATGCAAGCTTAAGGAACTTCTAAGGATGATGTATTTCTAGAATGGCGATGCGAGGATTGATGAACTGCTTGGATTTGGATCAAGGATGGTGGAAGATTGATGGGAGATGGTGGCAAATTGGTAAAAAAGCTTGGTGATGATGGAGGCTTGGTGGGATGCTCTAATTTGGGTCAAGATTGGGTGGAGGATTGGTGGGATGCTGGTGGAAGATCACTAAGTGTCAACAATGAGCTGCTATTTTTCCCTGATGGAGGATCAGTGATAGGATTTGGCCAACCTAGGATAGACTAATGATCTTCAGTCAACTGGATTTTATCAATACAAGCCAATCTCTTTCTCGAGATGATGAGGCTATGCAAGGACAAGTTGGATTTCCTTTAGACAATGCTCTGTCAAAAAGGGGCTGATTTCTGATTTAGGATAAGGGATGGAAACAACTCAAAGGTTTTGGACACTAAGTACTTCTGGATTTGGATCTCTGGATTTTGTACAAAAGATGGTGGGTTCTGATTTAGATGATGGATGCTAGATTTTGGATGAAGGATATGGGATTCTGATGGTGGATTGCTGATGGAAAGATGGTGAAGGATAATGGAACAATGCTCTTTCTAAAAGGGTACAAAATGTGAGCAAGAATTTCGAGGGTACCTGTTATCTATTTTGAAAGGCCTAAATCAATCAAACGTTAAGAGTTTAATCTAAGCATGCAATCAAAACAAAACAAATAAACTCTAACCTAGCCACCTTAGATTGAGCCAAAAACAGGTGCACCCCAGCACTGTTTGATTTGCTCTGATAAGGGGGATGTAGGCGTGCTCTCTAAGCACTTGGAGCATACTCTAAATGCATTTAGGATGATTTGAAGCTCGTGAAAACCCCAAAATGGGACAAATATAGGTATAGAACACCTGATTTGCCCCTAAGGCTTCAAGAGGCTCAAGAATGCTCTATTGGAGATTCAATGCAAATATGATTATGCTAAGATTAATTTTTTAGACCAAATTAGAGATGTGATATGATGCTATGCTATGCAAAACAATGAAATAAACTAGGTTAATCCATTATTGCTAAGCTATGATGAGCTAAAATGCTAAAAAGTAAGCTAATTAGAATGATTTGCTAAGATCTAACATGAAAATGGCATTATAACAATGCATGAGAGTGAAAGTAAGCTTGATTATTTTTCTCTTGAAAGGAGGGGTATTTATAGGATTTGGGAAGGAAGAATGAGTGGCCAGGATTGAAATCCTTAAGAGAGGCCACGATTCACTGAAAGGGGGGCACATGGATTGTGCTAGTTTAGGGATCACCTCCTTGTGACAAGTGTCACAAGGACATTGGATTGAAAGATGGGAGGAATGTGCACAATTTGGGAAATGTGCCTAAGGTCAAAGGGTGTAAGAAAGGGGTGAGGGGCTTCTTAAATGCACCATAAGTGCATGTAAGAGGGATAAGGAGGCCTTAAATGCCTTCAATGCATTTCAAAAAGGGAAGCCCTCTTTGTTGACTTTGGGGTAAGCTTAAGAGTTGGCTAACCTTGTTTAGGGAATGTGACAAGGTTAAGGGAGGAATTAGGATTAGGATTAGGATAATCTTAGGATTAGGATGGGTGAAGAGGTTGGATTTGAGAAGATTCTAGAAGAGTCTAGAGTTCTCCTTGGTTTTATGGAATAAAAGTTATTCATTCCAAAAGCTTAAGTTTTTGGGAATATTTATTGAAATATTTTCAATAAATATGAAAATAAATATTTAATCTTAATTAAATATTTAGCCTTGGGATTAGGGTTAGAAAAGATGGGATCAGCCTTTTAATCAAAATTAAGAAGGGATTAGAAGATTTTAGAAGAGGTTAGTGGTCTAAAGGAAATTGGCCAAGTTTTGGGCAAAAAATAAATAAATTATTTATTTTGGGATTTTTGGTCGATTTATTAATTAAAATAATTAATAAATAAGGAGATAATGTTTAAATAAGATTTAAACATTTTTGGAAGGGATTTCTTAATTAAATATTTTTAATTAAGATAAAGGGATTTAATGACATAAAAATAAATTAATTAATTAAATAATTAATTAATTAATAAATGATGATGTCATCAGGGATTTTTTAGAAAATAAAAATACTTTATTTTCTAAAAGATTTTTAGGTGTCTACAGTTAGTATTAGGGTTAGGGTTTGGATTAAGGTTAACCATTAAACCTAGGCATATGGTTTGGGCTAGGGCTAGGGTTAGGATTGCATTTTTTTTAAAAGGTTAGTGTTTAATTTGGTTTAGTGTTGGATTAAAGTATCAATTTGGTTTAGGGTAATATTTCAAGAGACCCGTTGTTATTTTTTAATTTCTTCCTTATAGGTCATTAATTCAAAAAATTATCACATATTTTAATTTGAAGTATATCTCTAGAAAAAATTATTGTTTGCACAATGATAGAGATATATTTTTGCCTGTCTATACTAAGCATATTATGTTAATTAATGAAATAATAGAAACACCATAAAACCATTAATTGAATGTGAAGAGAACAAATAGATATAAATAATATTTAAATTTAAATCTATATATAAAATAAAATAATGATCAAAATCTAAATCCATGAGAAATATAAATCTAACTCTAACTCATTGAACTAAAACTAAATCTAAATGTAAAACTAAAACTAAATCCAAATCTAAATCTAAATCTAAAACTAAAATTATAACTATATATAAAAAATTATTAAATATAAAATAAAAATATCACCCTTATATTTATATTTGGTTGGTTGCTTTCTAAAAAAAAGGGCTTCATACAAATTAAATGAGGAGACACTTGTTTATAATTTGAGAGCATGTCTTTATGTTCTCCAAAGATGTTAACTGAACTCTAATCATAGCTCCCTTTTTCAAATGTAACCATAAACTGAAATACAACTATAATTAGGACCTAATTAGACCAATTAGACCAATTAGAACAAATAAGACCTAATTAGACTCAATTATACCAATTAGGACCTAATTAGACTTAATTCTAGACCAATTAGGATGGTAAAATTATATCCAATTAGACCAATTAGGACCAATTAGGACCAATTAGACTCAGTTAGACTCATTTACAACTAATTAGGACCTAATTAGACCCAATTAGGACCTAAATAGAAAATATATGACCTCTTAGGACGTAATTAGATACAATTATACCAATTACAACCTAATTAGACTTAATTGTAGACCAATTCGGAAGGTATTCGACCCAATTAGACCAATTCAGACCAATTGGGACCAATTAGAGTCAATTAGACTCATTTACAACTAATTAGGACCTAATTAGAGCTAGTTATGACCTAATTAGACAATATAGGACCTATTAGGACCTAATTAGACTCAATTATACCAATTAGGTTCTAATTAGACCATATAGGACATATTATGGTAAGGGTTTGAATATGGATCATGTATGATTATACTTAGGGTTGTAATTGGAGTTCAATTAGAGCTACAGTTTGGGTTATAGTTTAATTGTATTAGGATTAGGGTTAAGTTGAGTGTTGTGTTTCAAGGGTCACATTTGTTTTTGGATTTTATCTAAGTTAGGATTTAACTAGATTTAAAATTAGGGTTATAGCTCATTTTGGTTTAGTATAATGGATAGGGTTAAGTTTAGGGCTTAATTTATCAAGTGACCATATTTTTTTTATCTATAAGATTGGTGAACAATTATCTTAAATTTCCATTTATTTAAAGGAAGAAATAACCACTGTCAACCCAATTCACCTTCCATTGGCCATATGAAGAAGTTTACACATCTTCAAAAAAAAAAACAATGCTCCATCTATGGAAGCCTCCCGTGTGGAGATTTGGTTTCATGAAAAAGGATCCAATCCTCTCAATCTCTTCTAGCACTCCTTCATGTCCTTCTGGGTGCAATCTCCAGCCTCTACCAAAACAAACCAAATGCCAATCTTAGAGAAAAATAAATTCTATCCTCATAACTATAGTTTTCCTACAAATAAAATTAAAATCCATACAATGTCTCTTCTCGAATCCAAATTCATATCCAACACCCTCTCTCATAGGTGATCTCTCTGTATATAGATAGGAGGGAGTAGTTGCATGGGTATTCCAACCGATGCAACCATCCCAACTATCCACTAGTTATTCGTTAATAATATGGTTTGCAAAACCATTCCTATGAAGGGATAAACAAATTTTATTTAGGATTACGCTTAGGGTTCCACTTATTTCAGTATTGAGGCTCAATTTGGATTAAAGATAGTGTAAGTGTTGATTTTGGTTCATTTTTTATGGACAAGGTATAACATAGTTAATGATTATGGTTCAATTTGGTTAAATGTTCAAATAGTTTTAAGGTTATGGTTTAATTTGGTTTACTATTATGATTAGGGTTTTAGTTGATCATATGATTGTACACACATGACAATGCATGCATGATTCTCTTGTATATGAAAACATATTCAATTATGTTATGCTTTGTGATTTAATGGATTATGTTCAATTTCCTTTTATGTTACCTTTGACCACAATGTGGCATACTATTGTCATTTTTTATTGATCATTAGGATTAGGCTTCAATATGATATTAGTTGTGGATTGCAGTTCACATTTAGGATTTGGTGTTAAGGTTTAATGTTAGGATTATGTTTATGGTAGGGTTAGAATTTTGTTTGGGGTTAGGGTTAGGATCATGGTTAGACTTGGGATTATGGTTAGGTTGTTATGAATGAATGCTGCATAAATTGTATGGGGGAGTATTCATAGCCATTTTTTACCAGTTGTTGTTGCATTCATGACTGTGATTGTCGTTGATGTCAACATAGTGATCTAGTGAAGATTAGCAAAGAAGCAGACAGTGTTTGAGTTAGCACATGTGTAGGGTTCAATTTACCTTAATATTAGAGCTTACGATTAGGATTGTAAATATGGTTAGGCTTTACATCATGGGTAGTATTAGGGTCAGGGTTAGGATAAAAGTTTAAGTTCATGGCATAGTTTAGGATATGGTTATTTTGGGGGTTCGTGTTAGGATTAGAGTTTAGCATTTAGGTCCATGGTTAGGGTTAGGATTATGGTTAAAGTGAGGGTTTAGATATTGCTTATTATTTTGGTTAGGATTTTGGTTTTGATTAGGGTTACAATTTAGGGATTATGATTACAATTATCATTAGGGTTATGGTTTACATCTTGGTTAATGTTAGAGTTACCTAGTTAAGATAAAGGTTTATATGCATGACATGGTTAGAGTTATGTTTATATTTAGGGTTCGTGTTACAATTATAATTTAGCATTTAGGGGTTCGCATTTAGGTATAGGGTGTAGCATAAATATGATGAGGCTTGACCATTTAGGATTAGGGTTTAGCATTTAGGATCTATGGTATGGTTAAGATTAGGTTAGGGTATTATGTCTAGGGTCAGTATTTTTTAGGGTTAGGGTATTATGGTTAGGGTTAGGGTTTTGTTAGGCTTAGGGTATTATGGTTAGGGGTAGGGATTTTTTAGGGTTAGGGTTGAAGCTAAGTATACCTAGGTATTGATTATGGTAAGGGTTTGAATATGGATAATGTATGATTATACTTAGGGTTAGAATTAGAGTTCAATTATAGCTATAGTTAGGGTTATAGTTTATTTGTATTAGGATTAGTGTTAAGTTGAGTGTTAGATTTGAAGGGTCATTTTATTTGGATTTTATATAAGTTAGGATTTAGCAAGATTTAAAACTAGGGTTATAGTTCATTTTGGTGTAGTATAATGGTTAGGGTTAAGTTTAGGACTTAATCTATCAAGTGACCTTTTTTTTTAAAAACTTTGTTAGGGTTAGGCTTGTCATCAGTTTTAATGTGTAATATGATACAGAGTTAAGGTTGGTACTCAATATACTTTTTTAAGGTTTGTAATTTCTATTTATTCAACAAGTTTCTCCTCAACTAATATATTAGGTTTAAAATTTATTTGACTTAAAATTTAATGACGATTAGGGTTAGGATTGCAATTATTTGTAAGGTTAGTGTTTAATTTGCTTTAGTTTTGGAGTAAAGTCTCAATTTGGTTTAGGGTAATATTTCAAGAGATGTCTTGGTAATTTTTTCTTTCTTCCATATAGGTCATTAATTAAAAAAATTATTACATATTTAAATTTGAAGTATTTCTCTAGAAATTTTATTGTTTGCACAATGATAGAAATTATATAATATGACAACATAGCCCTACATATTTTTCTTCAAACATTCAAAACCACATATAATAGTAGAAATTAAATGCTAAATATAACTAAATTATTATAACTAAATCTTAATGATTTTCCAATTTTAAATAAGGAAGTAGAATTTATTTCACCATTTTAAACCATTGCAAATGAATAATATAAATAATCTAAATCTAAAGCAATATGACAGAATTGCCCTCCATATTTAAGTTTAAATCTAAATATTAAATAAAATAATTATTAATGCATAATTTACATATAATAAATTTTAAAATATTTTAAAAGTATATATAAATGAGAATAAATATATAGTATATTACATCATATATTTACAATATTTTTATTTACATTAGAAAAAGTGAGTTATATACTAAAAAAGAAAAAGATTAATGAAAATCCTAATTAAAGATAGAAACAAAAATTGTTTCCAAGCCGAAAACTATGCAATATGTAAGGAGCAATGCATTTTCATTATATTAAATATAAAGTGTATAATAAATAACAAACGTGGTAAACTTTAATTGGTTCACTCCTGTAATAAGACTTCGAGTGATTTAGTCAATCAAATGATAGAAAAATGATTTCTATAAATTATAAAGTTAAAAATATTGCATCTAACTTTACAAAATATGAAATTTATTACAAAATACAAAATCTTAAAAATTCTAATTGGTCTATACAATTTTATTTAATCACTAGTTAACACTAAAAACTCAAAAATCGATGCAATAGTACTTGCTTAGCCTATCGACAAGTACTAATAAAGAAGAAGAAAGATTTTTCACCATTTTGAACCATTGCAAATGAACAAATTAAATAATCTAAATCTAAAAAAATATGGTGGGTTTGTTCTCCATATTTAAATTTAAATTTAAATATTAAATTAATAATGATCAAAATCTAAATTTAAGAAAAAGATAAATCTAAATCCAACTAAAAAAGTAAAATTATATCCAAATCTTAAAGTATTAAAACTAAATCTTATAGATTTTCCTAAGTCCTAAGTCCCTGTGTCATTTTTCCTAAGTCCAAAGTCCCTGTGTCATTTTTCCTAAGTCGTAAGTCCTCGTGTCATTTTCCTAAGGTTTCAACACTTTATTTAAGTGATTATCTTCCTCGCTAATTGAACGGTCGACACAATGCTGCAAAGTAAATATGCAAGATCACTAACCATGGCGGCATTGCGACAGCCGTCAATGCATCAAACTCTCAGCATGAAAGAAAACCATCCAATATTTCGTAAGAAAAGATCGAGAGTCCTCAGTTAAACTCCCAATTTGGTGGGAAAGGAAATTCTCCCATTGAGTTCAAACCATTCAAATTGTCAGATAAGTTATGGACCAATCGTGCGGATTGAATTGTCAAGAGTTAATGATTTTTGTGCGCAGTATATCTTTTTGATTGTTTCAATTCTAAAATCACAAAGATAGAGAATTTGCAGAGCCCGGGTGAAGAAATTTGCAAAGTGAATTACCGTCTCATGGGAAATCACTGGAATTGGTTAGTACTATATGAATTATTGTATCCCTGCTAATATTTGCCTAAATTTCTTGTTGATAAAGTTTCAGCGACCTTCCTATACCAAGAGGACTACCTCCTATACTTATAAAGAAGAAGTTTGGTGATACTGGTAAAAGTTTTACCGAGTACTCCAGTTAATTCAATGATCATTTCAAGAAGCAGTCAAATAGCGAAGATGGAAAAGTAAGGAATGTGAAAGATTTCAACAAGACATTGGTTAAGGGAGAGATAGTAGATGGTATTGTCTCTTCGCAAGTGATTAACCTTGAGACATCGACCTAGAAGGGCAAGCGCCCTTATGGGGAGCATTGGATGTGGGGAAAAGAATATATCAAGATCCTGTATATGTGGAGTAAGCTCATGCAAGCTTGGTTATGATGTGTACAGACACCGAGGACTCTGTAGCTGAGAGCGTAGCACTTGGAGGTTTATCTTTTGTGTTCGCAAATTTGGTGTTGATTGGACGATGTGGGAAGTTGATCTACCAGTCTTTAATGCACTTACTCAACTTGCGATGGCTAAAAGGACTTAGTAGATATCATTTCTATAGTGTTTGTTGATTAGTGTTTAAGGAGAGTAGAGTTGTGAAGGATATCACTCATCTACCAGACAGATTGTGTGATCGCATGAAGCAGTCCCCGATTTCAGTGCATTAAAGGTATTTAGATTTATATTGACTGAAAAGTTATGGATGCACTGATAGTTTATGATGTTGTTGATAGACCTGGGTATAAGTTCAAGAAACATCCATTTAAGTCTTGTGAAGATGATCCAGAGGGAGCATTTTCACAAACCCTTGTCGGGGTATTGCATGTAGAAGATATTAGGGCATACATTCATTGAAAATATGAAATCATTGGGGATGTAAACATATATAGTGAATTAGGCACAATGATAGAAGTAGATGTATCAATGGTAGATGAGTTTAAACACCTACAGGATCAATCTATCATGAAGCTTACCCAACTCATGAAATTCATGAAAGTAGAATGGTTTAAGATTATTCTTAGTAGAGTACATGATCAGTTTCTTTGGATTGGAGATCATCTAGTAAAAATATGTGCACACATGACACATTAGATAACAGGCCTAGATAATGAAGGAGCCCTACCAGTTTTAGAAAAGAACTTAAGGAAACAAGCAGAAGCCCTAACACATTCCAAGTGGAATAAGAGAGCAATGACAGTCAATGACATCTATCAGCCAGATGTTAGGTTGGTAGCTATGTTGTTGGGATACAATTTGTTTTGTAGTAGTAGTAGACCTAATTTTGTTTCTGCTAGAGTTGTTATGATGGCCTATTAGATGGTCAAGGAAAACAAGAAGTATAACCTGTGTGAAGTTCTTGCACAAAAGTTCATAGACAATGTGAAAGTGATAAAGAAAAACAAATGTAAAGCATTTAGGTTCTGGTCTTTATTAGTTCATATGTATATACATATCATTCACAAATTCCCTAGCATTCACCCCTGTGCATGGAAAGAAGATGTACCTGCTGGGATTAAGATTTCAGAGAGTTATAGGAGACAAGACAAAAATTGGGTTGACGGGGAACTGTTTGCATGGATCAAGATACTTCAGAGGTAGATGAAGGAATGGTATAGGATACCTGAGAGTCTAGTTGAGAAATATGAAGACACTATCTGTTTCATGATTGAAACTAATTATGTTTTCTTTGAGGCAGTAGTCCCAAGAAAGAAATGGTGTTATCCTATGGGATATGAAGTTAGTGCAAAAATATTAACTATGCATGTAGAACATGTGTTGGCAGTAGAGGTAGACCCCGCAGAAGAAAGATGGGGAACTTATAGAGAGAAATCAAAAAAGGTAACAGAAGAACATGAAAAAGTTAGAAGAAAAAGAAAAATAAACAAGAATGTGGAAGATATTACTACGAAGGTGGGAATCTCTAAGGAGAAATTGATACATTTAAGAACAAAGATGGATGCATCTTCTAGCATTGCCAATGATGCGTGTATTCCTACAGAGGTAGAGAAAATAGTAAGTCCTACCATTGAAGTTGTTGATTTGATAGTTACTCAAGAGGAGGTAGCACAAGAAGTTGTGCTTGCGAGCTTGCCTAGGAGATATAGACGATCTAACAAGAAGGGAAGTTGTAAAGAAAGAGAGGTACAAGTGAAAAGGAAGAAGAAAGAGGAAATGGTAGTTGAAAAAGATGAAGAGAAACTAGCGTAGAAGGATCCACAAACGTTGTGGAAGCCTGAACTTCAATCATTGCAGATGAGAGTTTTAAAAGATGGAAAGGTAAACGTAATGGATAGGTACTATGACAGATATAGTTCTCAAGATCAAGCGATCATTGAAGATATTATCATTGAGTATCTACTAGCTTTTGAGAAGAATTTTTTGGAAATTGAACGAAGCATCCCTAAGGAGCTTTGTAGAAAATTACGGATCAAAAAATAGTTGGCAAAATGAGAGGATGAAAACATAAGGAGTAAGGCTATTGAGGACACATTACCAGTTGTCTTAATATAGGAAAGAGAGAGACTTTTAAATGCATTGAAACCCCTTCCGAGGACAAAGGCCAGACTAGTCAAAATCATGACTAGAAAGTATGATGAAGTAATTGAGGAGAATCAAAAGGCATTAGACCAAATCCTAATGGTTGATATGCCAAAGAAGACATCACCTCCCAATGTTACTAAGCCCACATCTCTAGGATTGGGAGAAAGTTCCAAGGCAGTCGATGAAAGTGTATGGGCTAGCATGCAACCAGATTTATTTGTTTCTGGTGTGCTTGTGACCCTTGACACTTTGCACTATGTTAATGATCCATTTTTGGATTATTTTGGTAGTGCGATGGAAGTTGAAGAATAGGAATGAGTAGAGGAATAGAAAATAGAGGAGAAACAAGAAGAGAATATAGAGAGTAAATCTATAATGCTTGAAGAAAACAAGAAAGAAAAGATCAAAACAAAGAAAGTTGCTGATATTATATTGGACACCTCTTCAATGTTGGTAAGTATGGCCAAACCGGTAAGTTCAGATGTGGACACTATGGATGAGGATGAGCTGATGAGACTATCCTTTGTGGCCTTTGCTAAGGCTAAAGAAAGAGTAGTTTAGAAAGGTGACAAAAGAGTAAAGGTAATGACTAGGGCTATAGAAATAGTGAACACACTACTTCCCTCACCAATTATATTTCAAGAAAATGATGAATTTGAGAACCTTGGTATGGTATTGGATAGCTTTGATAGTCATTTTGACTCATTGCTAAAGAGTGCGGAAGATATGGAAGAGAATAACTTTTTGGAGAAGAAGATGAGGAAAGTATGTCACTCCATTTCATTGGACTTAGACATTCTCAAGGCTACTACTGTTAAGGCCAAGAGTTCTGTAGCACAAGGCAGGAAGATTTACAGCTACTGCATAAGTCCTTGTAGGCATGTAAAGAACATTGAGGAGATATTAGCCAATGATAGGACTACTCTTGATAGTCTGATGGACAATTATGAATCATCTTCACTAACTGTGGGTGAAATGGATAAAGAGACATCCAGGCTATTGGACAAAATAAGTGTACTAGAAATGGAGAAAGGGAGAATTGTAGATAGATTTGGTTTATTGAGAAGCCAATTGACCCCTAAGTTTAGAATGCTTGAGACACATCTATCAGAGATGGAAGAGTTTGAAGGATCAATGACTGTATCTACACCCAGTGGACTCAAGGCAATGGAGACAACATCATATGCACTGAATGGATTGATACATGTCAGTGAGCTACTGATAAATTCATGGGTTGAGGAAGTGAAGACTTTGGAAAACTCTTTCCAAGATGTATTAAAATAGGTGAGTAAGCACTAAATCTTTTTGTGCTTACATTTTTTAAATTTTGAATGTACCTTTTCCATTGTTGTCAATGGGAGAGGAAGATAGAAAAATGAGGAAGACCATGAATAGAAGGGACTTGTATTGTGACACTTACCCATTTTTGTAAGTTTCACCATCGATGCCAAAGGGAGAGATTGTTTGTAAGTGATATTTTGGGGCAGTATGGATCACTTCAAAGTTGTCATTTATGGCAACACTTATGCTAGACTGATCACATGATGAGAAGTTTTCTACCGGAGTCACAGTCATGAAAATGACTAAGTCTGCAATCAGGATAGCAGGGTACAGTGCTATAGTTTTGGTCAGTGATGAAGATATATGAGGTATTATGGCTTGCGAAGATAACTAAATGTATATTGGGATATTTATATGCTTCAATCAAGAGCACATGAGTTTTCATGAACTGATAAGTAAGATACAGTGTTTGGAAGGTATGCGTTGACAGAGAATCAATATATCAAGGTATATGAGCAGTTGCAAAGATTATGGAGAGTATAGTGGATATGGTGACATGCTAAGTCAGGTGAATGAATTATATTGCTGACTATTTGGCAATATATGATCACCAAATACATAATGAATAGTTCCAACTATTTATTGATATGTTTTGTATGGTATTTGTGAAGCCGAGTGGAAATCTAGTATGTAAGAGGTGGGGAATTACTTATTGTAACAAGAGTTTTTGCATATGTGTTTTGAGTTTTAAGAATTTTAGTCTCTGGATGTACTGAAATAGAAGATTTATTACTGAAAATATACTGAAATTCCTTGTATATGTTTTGTTGTCTTCATGTGTGAATTTGGATTTCTTTATGTGTCATATCTGTAAGGCATTTTTGATACATCATCTGCAAGGTACAATGTGGGTTTTGTTAATGCTCAAACTTGTAGATGATAAAAAGGTATCAGAAACATCTGATTTATAACTCTAACACTCCCAATAGATGTATCTAACAAAATTTAAACACTAAAGTATTAAGGTTAAAAAGCCTTCTTCACTTCAGGTTTCAAACCCATGTGGCTTTACATTTTAGATCTCCTTCTTTAAAGCATTACAATAGTTATCCATGCCTTTGACATAGACAAGAAACAATCAAAACATAGAACAAAACTTAAAATGAACTGATTATTTCATTTGTTGATGGTGAAAAATGTAGATGAAGCTAAGAGCAGTGCCAAATCCTAGGGCATCATAGTACTCTTCATAATCAAAAGAAGAGTAACTGAAGAGTAACCTTTCTCTACATCAAACATCTCCTTGGGTTGTCCTTGTAGCTGACTAGATAGGGCACCATGCATCTCAACCATTCTTTCAACACATACACAAGATAATCCATGCAATGAAACTAAAAGAAAGAGAACACGAAGGAGAGATATGAACTTTGGATTTTTTAGTTCTCAATTTTCTATATCACTGTATGTATACATAATGCTTTAAAATGCAAACCATTTGAAAATTAGCTAAAAAATTCATACTTGGTATTCTATAAAAAACTTGGCATAATACAGTCTATTGTATCCTAGATTGAAAAGTTGTCAATCAAATGTTCAAGTTCCGGTAATTACAAAGTGATCCTGGGAATCCCTTTATATGAATTAAGGATTGCATACAAGCTTCTGATCCCTTTAGAAAAGACAAAATAATGAGAACCATATAGGATAATAAATGACAAGAATAACACTTTCTTGTTATATTTTTACAAAGTTGCTTATTGACTTGGGTGCCAAAATTAGCAACAAGTTCCAAAGTTAGTTCAAATTCTGCCAAGTGTTACCTTCTGCATATGAGATCCTTTGTGTTGTTAGCTTTGCTTTACAAAGTTGAAGAAGTGCCATCTGCTGCAGCCTCACTGGATGTCTCTTCCTTCTTGGTACACTCCGAAGAATATGCTACTTCCCAAGATGTATAAACTTCTTCATCTGGCCACTGGAAGGCCAGTGCCTCATCTCTTTTAGGTAACAAAGTGTCCCATTCAAATTTTACCTGAAGTACCTCTTTCCATAGGGTTTTCAAATATACCCTGGCATCTTGTAATAGTTAAATTGTTTGGACAAAGGGAATATTGCTATGTGTAGTTAAAATGGTGGTTATTGTGGCTGACAATTCATCATCTATTTGTCCTAACCATCCCTCTTTGTCTTTTATGGCTCCATCTTTTTTGAAAGGCCGGGAGATATTTGCAAATTGTTCTGGTATTCATGTTGCCCTCATAACTGATGTCTTTCTCTCCAAGTTTTCCCTCTTTATTGCAAACTCGAATAAAGTTTTAACAAACTTATGGGTATTTGTTAACTGTATATCCACAATCTGTTGAGTTTTAATCAAAGAGTAAAATGATTTTAACTTATTTGTTTTTGCAACCCACCTATCCAAAATTGGGTTCATAGTGTTTTTTTCTTCCTTTAAATAAATCAATATTTTAGATACTTGTTCACCAACCTTATAGATTTCCTTTGGCTGTATACTTGGAACTAATTGCAAAATTGTGTCCCTTATTTTCTCTTCATATTTCATGGACACTTCCAGCTGTCCCTGCTCAAACAATTGTCTTTCATTTCTCAATATATTGGCCTTTTCCAAGAGAGCCCACCGTTCATTTTTGAACATTTCCCTTTGTGTTATATCTTCAGCCTTCAAAGGAGGGGGTAAAGGGGAAGGGGGGTATTCAATTATAGGACTAGATGAAGAAGGCATAGCAGCGGAGGAAGATATATGCAGCTATTCTAATACCTGGATTGGGCCCTATTTCCCCAACCTCTTGTTGTTAATATTTTCAAAATTTTCAAGGTTGCATTTCTACCTGGTTTCTTTGGTAGTTTTCCAAGCCTTTGTGCTATTTATCCTGCAAGTTTCATATCCAAAATGCCAAATTTGTGTTCCAAATGTTGAAAACCCTAGGTGCTAGGTTTAAAATGCTTGTGAAAATCCAAAAAACCCTACAAAGGTTGACCAGGTTCTAATTTATTGTTACTTTTTCCAAGTGACTTAAGCGATCCTTTAAGCATGTGCACTTTATATAACCGCTTAGTCACTTGATCTCAAAATGCATTCAGCATATTCCTTTTATTTTGGCGATTCAGTGGATATGCTTTGTCATGCAGTCTCTATAAGTCTGGAGAATATTCCCTTTTATCATGAGACTCAACAGATGTTTATAGTCTCCAAGTGATCTTTCTGAGAGCTACCAACCTCTACTAGTAAATATTTCAGAGTTGAACTTTAGTTGCTAAATCTCTACATGCAAAAGACAGGTAGTCAGGAAATCTCTTTATGGAATAATGAAGTCACCAAAGTTTTAGCGATAAGGAGACTCATTGATTGGTCATTGTGTCTCTAAATAAAGGATAATGGTTATGTTTCTTTTTAGTCTTGTAATCTCCCAATTCTCTGGGAGTTACAAAAAATCATCAAGCGATCTAGCGATAATGATAGTCACGTGTTCTCAGGTTCCTGATAGTTATGTTATAAACACTCAGTGATCCAGCGACATGGTTATCTCGTAGTCTCATAATGAAGCAGTTAAGCTGTAGTAAATCCAACAACTCAACAATAACCGTAAGATGAAGGAAGAATCAACGATTAGCATTATATCTCATAGTTTTCCCGAGGTTAAGAAAAGTATCTAGCGACTTGGCAAATTAAGGGTTCCGACTATCTTCGAATGTTACCAGGGTTAAGAAAAATATTACATGACTGGGAGATGTCTTCAGTCATGTGATCGCCAGAAGAACATGGGTTAGGGAAAAAGGTTTTCAAAGAACAGATATGAGCCATTGATATGTTTAAAATCAAGTGATGGTCGCATTATCTCACGATTATACCATGAGTTAATAAATCTTGCAACGACTATGAGAAGTGTGTAGTCGCCTAGTCTCTGAAGTAAACTCGGGTTAAGAGAATCATAGTATAACAATTAAAGATTTCCCCTTAGTCGCTTAATCTCTGAATAAAATGAAAAGCTCCAAATCTTTCAGCGATTGTGGTTGGCTTGGTAGTCGCTAGGATGCCAAAAATTAAATTTGATTACCTGTTATTGTCGTATCCCATAGCTAGTGAATTAAATTTTAGGGCATGCCCAGTAATGGAAAAAGTGATAGGATTCTCAAAAGGGAAACTTGGATTCAATTCTACAGCATAAATATAACTAACTGATAATCATTGCCAAATGGGACCAAATTACCAAGTATTCATTTGAGAGAGCTAAAGTTGAAGAACGAGAGTTTTTGAGCTTTTTGCTGTCAGAGGATTTACAGTCTCAGAATTTTCAGAAGAATTCACTTTGCAGTTAGAATGAGTCAACAATCGACCAGTGGGGCTTCTACCAGCAGGGGTTCCAAGGAGAAGGCAAAAGAAAGTTACTTTGATGAATTTCTCACCTTGCTACCAGGATCATCACAAAATAAAAAGGTTAGTGACGAATGTTTCATTGACAATTTGAGCTATTTAAGAGATGTTAGGATGCCTGAGTGTTCTAAAATGTTTTTTTTTAGATATTTTTATAAAAATGCTACAAGTCCAGTTCCTATGTCAAACCCTTGGACATCAGGACTAGCCAAGTTGATAGTCCCAGATGTTTTCTTAGATGTTGATTTGATAGTTGCATTGGCAAGTTATTATGACCCATTTTCCAGAATGATAAGAAGACATGATGGTTCAGCCCTAGTTACATTGGATAGGAGCTCTTTCATGAGGGCTTTTGGAGCTAATATTCCCATGGCCACAGAAATTAACCTACCAGCCTTGGCCAATAGATATACTCAGGAATTTGTCCTTGTAGCCAAGGAGATTCAAAGCCATGTTCACCGAGGCAATAGGAATTACATTACACCAGTGGCTGGATCAACCCCTTACTTCTACAAAGATTTGGCTTTTTATGTAAAGTATATTGCATATGGTTTGTGTAGAGCACTTGGATTAGATGGTGGGACAGATAGGATTACATCTGACCTTTTGATGATGGTATTGGAATCACAACACATGCATACCAACAAAGGCTATGAATACATTGGGTATGCCATTCATAAAATGCATAGGGGATTGGAGGCAATAAGAAATAGGGAAGAGTCTCCTAAATTTCTGCATTACTCATTGTTAATGCACCTCATTTTGTTCCACAATTACAACATTATGAATCTAGAGCACTTACATCCTTGAATGATGTGGAAGGGTCAACCCAATCTAGTATAGTTCTGGATAGGAGGTTAGAGCCCTACTTTCCCTAGTTGTGATTTTTGTGCTTTTCAAAATTGGATGGTGAGACCAATCATGCTCAAACTAGGGTTAGATCTTTGCAGGCTTCTAGTAAAGGCTCTACAATTGCTATGACCTTGTCAATTTATTAACAAATGGACTAAAGGACACAACTGGGGAGAATTTTACTGTGAAGGGACACACACCATAATAAGAGTTTATGGGTGCCCCCAACCACCTCATATACTACCATTCTTTGTTCCACCAAGGGTTTCTTTCCTTGAGATTATTTGGCAACTAATATTAACCGATAAAGAGCATTTGGCCTCCCTCAGAAAGGGTACATTTACCCCCCGATACTTTTCTGTATGCAACTTCACAATTGGAAGAGTGAATTTGCCAAGTTAAATGATTGGTTGGGCCAATTTAAAATGAATGTTGCAGCACCTAGATATGTTGATATAGAGGGTTTCATAATTATGGCTAGTAAGTACTACACTCCTACTATTCCTATAAATAAGAGACATGAGGAGTATCATGAAGAGGATCTTATCAGGAACATCATTGAAGAGGATTTGATAGAAAAAAGAATAGATCAATTCAATGAATTGATGAGGTATGAGAAGAAATTGAAAGTACAAGGGATTCCCTTTGGAGGATTCTATCCCACTGTGCCTTATTTGAAAATATTGGAGATGATGATGGATAATTACCAAACATTGGTCAACTCTATTGAAGACCAAATTGATGATAAGAATCAAGAGAAGGAGAAGCATTCAGAGTCTAATTATGAAGATAGTGATGGAGGTTACCCAATCTACAACCCTCCTGCTATGGAACAAGGATCTCCTACTGCTCAACAAGGAGAGGAAAATATAATAATGAACTTAACAGAGCTTCCTACCTCTCAAGACACTAGTGAGCCTCCTTAGAAGAAGCAGAAGCTACAAGTAGGAGAATCTTCACCAGCTATGGTCAAAGAAAAGAAGGGAGATAGGGTGAAGGCTTTGTTTCCAGGAGATAGAGACCATGATCATCGACTTGGGTAGAGGATCAGAGAGGAAAAAAGAAAATAGAAAGTAGTGACAGAAGTAGTTGAGTTACCTTTGGTCTTAGGTCAAGATGAAAGGATGCTTGACCAGGATGCCTTCTTGAAGGATGGAAATTTCATTAAGTCAAATGAATTCAAGGACTTCCTTTTATGGCACAAAAAATAGCAGGTAGCTTCAAATGTTCAGATCAAAGAAGATGGCTAGATACCTAATGAAGCCATTGAAGCCTTGAGGGATTATGATCCTAAATCTAAAACCATAACCCCAGAAGAAGCTAGACAATTAGTAAAAGCTAGTAACATGGTTCTTGTACCTAGGTGGGATTTGGCCTCAGCTTTTATAATTGACCAAATTAGAAAGCAGGATAACATAAGTCTAACTTCAGAAACCCAAGTGGGGGATCTGATAAGAGGGTTTGGATACAACCCTAAGAACAAGGCATTGGCTATGTGGAGCTTGTACCCAAAAGATCAGAAGCCTTCTCTTTTAAACATCCAAGAGAAGATGGATGGTGATAAGATGATATGGTCAATACACAATACTAGAGATTTTGAGATCTCATAGGTGCTGACTCAATTTTCCAGATTAAATGAAGATAAAACCAAACAATTATCAGAGAGGCATAAATTTTTTTTAAATGATTACAGTGCATTAGTGAAAGATAGAGAGATTTTGATAATGAAGGGAAAAGAGCTAGAAAAGTGTTTAGAGGACTTGCAATTGCAAATTTTCAACATGCCTCAAGTTGCCCCTACACCAATAGAACAACCTGCACTAGAAAAGGTACAAGGTGTAACTGAAGAAGAATTTTTTGCTATAGCAAAAAGGATGAACAAGGAAAAGACTAAGAGTATAGTGCAGTCCCTGTTGAAAATCTTGTAGCATAGGATAGGAGTCTTGAAGAATAAGGCAGATGCAATTTATACTACAGATAATAAATTTCCTAGTTTAAAAAGTGAGGTAAACAATTTTATTTCTATTTCAAGTACCTATCATACAACTTGGTCCGCAAGGGAGTCATTCTTTGAGAGACTAGCAGCAGTAGAGTCTCTAAGGAGTGACATCCCACATGTAGTATTACATGTGGGAACTAAAATTGCAAACATTGGTCTTGTTTCCTCTTTCTTCAAGGGAAAGGAAAATCAGGTGGAGGTAAAAATGGAAATGTTTGGACCTGATTTCAATAGATTCATTCCTTGAATTAGAATAGAGGAGGGAGAAATAAAGAACTTGGATACATGGAGGTCAGATTTTGATCTCTTATTGCTTAAGAAAGAGGCTTTTCTTAAAGATAAAAATGATGTTGATCTAGATCACTTTAACACAGTTTTGGATGAAGCTATTGGGATAGAAATGGACATTAGCAAGCTCACCAAAAATGTAAAACAAATTGCTGATGCAAGATGGGAAAGACAAAAGAAGAAATTGCAGACCATTCAACAATTCCCATGGCCAACAGAAGATTAGGTTACTACATGGGAAAACATGACAAAGATTGAGATAAGTAGGCCTGCAATAGATGACCTGGATGACTTGGATGATGAATGACTTCCAGCAGTGCACCTGATCTACAAGAACAGGAAGAGAAACTAATCATACAGGGGATGATGTAAGTTATCCAGTTAGGCGGTCATCATTCATAAAAAAAACTTTAGCAGTTGCATCTGAATACTTGTAGACAAAGGTGCAACTCAAAGTGGAATTTCAAACTCTAAGAAGAAACAAGAGTGGGGCCATTTTCCCTCTTTCTGTTATATGCTTTAAAAATTTTGTATTCTAGTGCAAGTCACTATTAGAGCCACCCATAGCTTGTTGCATCCTTTTTCTTAAGGATCCCAAGGTGGTCTCTCTTTATATAGTTGTTTCTCTCTCACAACAAAGGGTGGTGAAATACGTATTGTCATAGGAGTTTATAGATTTAGGCTTTAATTCTCAGGAATCCATTTTTCTTTGAATGTACTGAAACTGGAGGTTTATCAATAAAATATACTAAATCTCCATGTATATTTCTTATTGTCATGTATGGTTTTGATTTCTCTATATGTTTAAATTTGCAAGGCATTTTAGACATATCTTTCTACAAGGTAGATAGTGGGGTTGAAATTTGAGTTCCTTTCAAGGGAGGGATAAATCTTGAGTGAGATCTCTGAGATTTTTGTGTTCATACATGAATTAGATGATATGATTTTTGCATAAGAAGGTAATTTACAAGGCATCTTATCTGGGGTTTGGGTGTGTTTGATCTGAGAGATTTTCTATAGATGTTCATTCATTGACTCTGGTGCCTTAGGATTAGGCATTGGTCAATGCTTATTTTGCAGTTATTTTCACCTTCAATCAAAGTAAAATGATTTACTTTAAACTGTACGAGTTATATGATTACATCTATATCAATTATACAGATCATAGTTGTGATATTTGAAGAATTCAATCTTCGAAAGGTAATACCCACCTGAAGCTTGAAGCTCAAAGAGAAGAAGGATTAAAAATCCTTATTACATTACTCTTGATTATTGTTGATGCATTTATAGGAACTGCTAGAGTTATAAATCAGAGTTTTCTGATTGAGTTTTGATCATCTGCAATTTTAAGTACCAACACCTCTTTCTCAAGTCTTCTACCATCTTATCCTTTTCACTAATCTCCTTTTTCACCTCTCCATAGGCTTTCAACACTGTCTCTAACTTTACTATGAGCTCTTCTTTTTCCCTGGCTTCTCTCTCTTCCACCTTCATGCTGAGCTTGGCTATTTCCAAGGTCATGGCTGATGCCTCAATAATTGAGGTCTAACCAACCATTTTTTACTAGAAGGCTTCCTATAAGATCACTTCTTGAAAGTTTTTGGCCTTTGTTGTTTTCAATTTTCCTCAAGGACCATGTTAGTACTACAAAAATTTTGGGTCCTCATGTTCTAGAAAATTGATAAACTCTTATACCCAGCAAGGAGAAAAGAGGATGTAAACCCTAAATTGATATAAGCCTTTTTATGATTGAATGTTACTTTTTCATTCACTGAAGGTACAAATATGACATGTGCCATTATAAACCTTTAAAATTGTCCACTCCATGTGTTTTACGGTTAGGTTTTAAGTGGCTTACTTTTTAAAAAATTTCCCTCAAACTTTGGTCTTTCGCTTTTATTCTGTAACCATCCAACTCACTTTAATCTTGTGGTTGTCACTTTATCTCAAGGCTCTCAGTTGTCAGATTTTTTGACTTGCGAAATGATGATAATCTGACACCTGTTGAGGTAGGCCCATTTTCGGTTATGAGTTTTTGTATGCCACATGGATAATTTGATTTGTTCTCATTGGTTGATAACAGACTACGTGTTAAATGGTCTGGTGTTAAATGGTTATGACAATGATTTTTGTGAGCCATCTGATGTGCCAGAAAGAAGGAAAATGAACGGTTCAAGTTCAAATTTTATTTTGTGATGGTTGTTGTTTCACATCCTATCAACATTGAAGCCGCCAGTTTTTAGTAATGGAAGACTTAATGAGTTTCATGTGGGTGAGCTGCGATGGGTTGCCAAGGATTACATAATCTGATTTGATTGTTAAAGATAATGCTTATCTTTCAAGTTCCTCTACCAGTGAATTGGTTTTCTTTGTGAGCGTCAACAATGAATTATCTCAGGCATCTGGTAGGCTAGTTTGATCTTGAAAGTACATAGTTTTTTATAAGAAAGTCTAAGTGTTTAATTTTTCTCTATTATTACTATCTTGTGGTATACGGGTATTTTTTTGTTTTGTTCTTGTATTCATACATTTCTTTGAACCCTAGTTAAGATGCCACCCATAAGACAACTCTTAGGAAAAATAGAGTATAAGGATAGGGGGGTTTTGAGGATTTAATGTAGTTACTACCGCATTCATAGAATGGGCCATCTAGAATGAAAGAAATGGTCCTGAAAAACCCTAGAGACTTTGTAAACGAGGGAGTGTATGACAGGGGGTTATAGATGATAGATGCAAAGGTGGGAAAGGATTACAATGGCCTAGTTTTATTTAGGGCTTCATACTCTTAGAGAAATTCATGTGCTCCTCTTAGTAATATTTGGCAGTTTGGCATAGGAAAATTGATTGTACCTGGGGTTTTCATGGATACATACCTTCTGATAAAAATTACTAAATGTTATGACCTTGTTACTAGATCTATCAAGGATATAAATGGAAATGATTTGATAAGTGTTATAGAAGATGAGATCAAAGATGTCTTCTCATTAAACAACCCTTCTGTTGGATTGGAAAAGATTGACTTTGGGGAATTCAATGAGATTTATGAGGCACAGAGGGACTATCTATGGTTAGGGCCTTTAAGAAATTTCTTTGGCAAAATTGGAACCATGTGCATGGTTAGCCCAAGTACACCTGAGCCTATCAGGTTGGACCTATTTAGTTTAAGAGCATAGGGTGTATACAAGTCTTTGGCTTTGATATTTGGAGAGGATGAGGCTACTCACATGCCAATTCCTTACATGTTCATGATAGTATAGTCTTTACACCCACAACTGGCATTAATTTTTTATTTTGCCCCTTACCTTGCAGATCTTATCCATGAAGGATTAATGGGAATGAAAAACATGAAGATGAACATGCCTTTTGGATGGTATTCTATGCTAATGCATATGTTTTTGTACAAGGTAGAGGATTTTTTTAGCAAGATAATGGATATTGTCAAAGAGAAGAATGGAGAAACATTGCCAGTCCAGTTATGGACTACAATTTGTCATGGGATAGGACTGATGCTAGTTTCCTTGTATTTGAATGAAATTTTGCTTCAAGGCTTAAAACATTATTATTTTTTGAGAATCCTAGAATTCCAACGAAGTTGCTAAGGCTAATTAGGCCTAATGAATATTGCAAAGATATCACCATCGTGCATAACTTTGGTAATATAATTTTATATCTAGTTTCTACTATTTTCAGAGTATATGGTTGTAAAAAAGAACCCTACATATTGCCTTACTAAGTTCCATTGAAAATAGGGTATGCATATATTTTGAGGTAGATTGGTGATCTGTAGGAGACAACCCTAACAAGGAAGGGAAGGGGAACTTTGTTCCTAGATATTACAATAGCTCATCAGTATATCATTGTCAAGAAGGGATGGGTACACTTGAATCAAGCTCTCCAACCCTCCAAAATGGCTGCAACTGTGGCAAGATGTGCTGACAATGAGGGATTCATTTATGGACTGTTCAGAGAAAAGATAAGGTGTGCTCTTATGGAACACTAGATTAACTTCCCTAAGGATGTAATTAGAAATGAGTTAGATCTTTAGGCTCAAGAAATCAAGAAAGAAAAATAAGTAATCTACAAGAAGACTCTAGATTTTATGAGAAACTTTGATAAGGAGTACGACCCACTGAAGGCTTTTTAACCATGGGCAAAGAAGGTGGATGCCCTCATGAAATTTTTTGAGGGAATTATGCAAGAAAAAAATGAAAAGAGGGTTGCAGTAAGTAGAGAAGATCCTGAGAGAGCTAGGAGGATTTTGAGTCAGCCAGGGTACACAAAGTTGACCCCAAGGGGAACTTATGCAATCCAGCTGAGGACAGGGTATAATGTCCTTCTCCCAACTCAACATAAAGATGAGAGTCTCCCATCTACTTCTAGGGGGAAGAGACCTATGAGTGACCCAATAGTAGAGGAGCCTTCTTTAAAGAGACAAAAATAGGAGTCTCAACCAGAGCAGGATATATACTCTCCTTCCCAATCCCCCTTAGAATTGGATGAACATGGAGTTGCTCAACAACTATTGTAGTTAAGTAACGAGGGAAATATTTTTGTGTCTAATGATGAGATACAGGAGGGAATGCTAGAGGCACCCAAAAGAATAGAGATGGATCTCACGTTGGTAGAGTTTGAGGGTAAACAAATCAACCCAATTTTGAAGTAGGCCAGTGACTCTTTTATTTCAGATGATAAGTTTATGAAGACTAGGGAATTTCTTTAGTTCTTGTGGAGGATGAAAATAAATTAGTATAAGGAAATTTGTCAGAAAAGGAAAGAAGAATTCCCTGATAGGGATATGACTATAATTGAGAATGAGACAAAGGGGGAAATGATGAATAAATTTGAGAAGTTAACCTCAAAGGAAGGAAGATCCATGATCCATACTACAAGAGTGTTAATTCTCCCTGAGTGGGATATTGCAGATGCAATTGTTTTTTACTCAGTTAGAAAAAGTAAAGTGAAGACCCTATCTACTATAGAATAGGCAAAGCAGACTACCAGGGGTGTGGCTTTCTCTGATGACCATGCAGCTCTAGTCATGTGGTCCCTTAAGAGGAAGGAGAATAAAGGGAAAAGAGAGGTTCTCTCTTTAGAATATGATGGAAACTTGCTAGTACAAAGGGTTGGTGAGACTTCAAGTGTGGAAGCCTCAAACATTATTTTGGAAACAACTAGATTCAATGTAAAGGTAGCAAAAAAGGATGTACAAGAAAAAGAGGAGTTAAGGATAAAATTTGAGACTATCCTTAAATCTTACAATGATTTGAAGATAGACTTGATCCAGAAGGACAAGCTGATTGCACAATTGTCAGGACCACTGGATCATAGATCACCTCATTTGATGTTGACTGATAAGCCTACAGTGGCCTCTTCTTCTAGTCCTATTATTGAATTCCCGCCATCTCCTCTCTCGGAAGAAAACATAGATGCAAGGATCAGTTGGGAAAAGCAACAGTTGCTTGAGGAGATAAATAATTTGAGGACCTGTATGGCAGAGCTGAATAAACAAAGAGATGAACACATGAAGGCTAAATGCCTCTTGGACCAAAAATATGAGGAGAAAGTTACAGAAGCTGTGATGTAGTTTGCTACTAATCTGAATCCTACAATTTTGTTTGATCATGCTAGGAGACAGAAAATATTGCTCACATCTTTGAGTAAACATAAAGAGGACTTGGGTCCAATTTTTAATAAGTGGGTTGAAAGATCCCCAAATGTGAGATTATTTCATTGCCTATCTAAGGGCCAAGTTGATCCTAATCCATTGATCAAGCCAGTGCATCAGTCTATAAAGAGGCTTGTAGAATATAGTATAATTTTGGATGATTTTGAAAGGAAATCCAATCTACTGAAGAAAGAATTGACACTCCCTTGCTGTGACCTAATTCTAGGAGTTTTTAAGAAAAATGGTGAGCTTAAGGAGTTAGTCAAATGGAGAGGACAGATGGATGATGAATTTTCTACTAGGATGACTAGCATTTCAACTTTAGAAAATACTTTGTTCTTCATACACACTATTGAAACATTAATATCTGCCAAGTCTAAGTTTGACTTTATTCAGCGTGAGATCACTCAGATGGAGAACAAGTGGGAACAATTCTCTGGAAGAAAGGTTGAAATTCTGAAATTTGTGTTCCTAAGTGAAGATGTATTTAATAGGTGGAGATACCAGTACATTCCTCAAGCTAACATTTGATCAAGGTATTTATTGTAAACCCAGTAGGGTTGTTGTAAAGTTTTAGGGTAAAGTTTTGTGAACCCTAATATGATCGATAGCTTGTTGCATTTCCTTTTATATAAAAGGATTTTCCATGATCATATCAGCCATTGAGAGTCCGAGGTGTTGAGAATATAGAAATTTTGAAAATCCTAACCCTCAATCAAGGATTGTAATATTATGTATCATTTCTTGTGAAGTAATAGAGAAGAAGCATAGGTTGATACTATTATTTCCTGACTTGCAATTTAGCGTATATTGTATACAAATGATCAAAGGTTATACTTAATATAAATCTCTGGTCTTTACCTCTCCTTCATGTCAAATCTATGAATATATAAGTCTATAAGAGACTTATGTGTATGTATTTATATTTATGTTCATGAGCTAAGTTCTTCAAGGATCCTTGTATTTGATCTATTTTCTGGTGTTATTTTCCCAATGGATAAGGTGTTGGTCTGTGTAGATGTATGTTTACTTCATAAGGAATGATTGAAATCATTATAGTTTGAAACATATAATCAAAACCAGTCATTTGATTTTATTTCCTCTATTTTGTCCTGCATTTCAGCTTCCTTTGAGGTGGAATGGATGTCCTCTATTGTTTTGGCCTTTTCTTGGCTGCATGGTCTAGGTATAACCACACTATATTTGGTCTTCTTCTGCACCATATATCTACCTGGGGGAAACATCTTCACAAATGCAGCCTTACTCAACACAAATCTAGCCCTTTATCTGGTTCAGATTGCATGACTTGTTCTTTTTTTTGATTTAGGCTCTGTATAATACCCTCAAAATGGCTCATAAGGGTTTCTATTGTATTCTCAAAAGAGGTGAAATCTTTTAAGGGATCATAATCCCTGAAAAAATTATGCACAATATCTAATGTCTTTCTATACGCCAGCCATTTTTCTTTCCTAATCTCCTGTTCTAATAGGTGATGAATGTTCCTGATAATATCTTCAGGAAACTTTAAAATATGATCCATAAAAAAACATCTAGTCCTCTTCTAAGGAGTTCTGACAAGGCCTTTAGAATTCAAGGATTTTCTAGAAATAACAAGGGCCTCAGCCTTGATGAAAAACATTTATCAAAATTGACAAAACTATTCTCAACTCTATCCCAAGTCATGTTGAGGTTCCATAACTGTATAGGCATTTGTTCACCATCCTTCTGCCTCATCAAATACATCTCTTTTTCAAAGTAATTTTCACCTCTGTACATAAACACATACATTAACAGGGAATACTAGCAAAAGGGTTTCTATACTTTCTTATTTAGAATTCCCATTGATCCCTCATGAATCAATTCAACTAAGAAAGGGGCAAAGTCAAAAGTAACAGCCAAGAAAGGGTGCAAGTTTTGAACCATCATATACATGAAGTGTATTGGCATCCTCTCATTAACATCTTCTCCAAATATCAGGCATAATGACTGGTACATAGCTTTTGCCTTAGGGTTAAAGTAGTCTAATTTGAAAGGTTCTTGTGTGTTTGGCCCTACTGTAATCAGACCCCCAATCTTATTGTATAATTCCTTCAAAGGACCACTTCTAAGATAATCTATCTGACCATCATATACTTTTTTTAACTCATCCAAATCTATTCTTTCCAGGTCAACAGTTGGTTCACTTAACCCAAAAACCTTTCTAATCTCCTCGGCTGAAATACTAATTAAATGGTTTCAACTTATATATCCCGTAAAACCCTAGTGACTTGATCATATTTATGTGCTACTTGGATCATAATGTGTGCATCCATGAACACTTTTGGCACAATGAGTTTACCCAGGTCAAATTACCATACATTATTGGTGGGAGAAAAAGAATGTCTTTGACCAAACCCTACTCTAAACAATTCTTTATTAGAGATCCCAAGTTTGGCATCTCTCATATAATTCCCTTTGTCATACAGGCCATCTACAATTCTAACCCTAGCCTATTTTGGTGTTAAACCCTTTGCCTTGACTATGTCATTAGTTGAATGATCAAACTATTACAAGAGGTCTTCACGCACACCCCTCTCCTGATATTTAATCTTTCCCCTTAATTCTCTTCAACGCACCATTTTTAGAATTTGCGGGTTTTGATGATAATACAAGAAATTAAGAGAGGTAACAGAAAGAAATTCACACTTCTTTAAAAAAAATTGCAAGCAAACAACAATAGGGATAAAATCTTCACAGAATACTAACCAATTTTAATAACATGTCCAATCGCCCGAAGTCACAGAATTTGTAATAAAATCTTCAAGAAATTCTAATAACATATCACCCAAGTTAATGTGTTAGAAACCTAACACATTTTTTGTTGAAATTAGAAGTTTTAAATAGCCAAACAAGTTCAAAAGCTTTTGCAGGAGCACCTACGTATCATATAGAATGTAAATATATCTTCTAATGGTTTTTGCATTTTCAATATGTTTTTGGTGTTATTTGATGCTATAATAAGACCCTAACGACCATTGACCAAATTTTCAACTATTCTTTTAAGCCTTTCAAATGAATTGCCTATAATAGACCTATGGCACTAGTTTCCTAAAACTGATAAAACCACTCCAAATATCAGAATATGATTTATCGCTATATTCCAAATCTATAAGTCAGAAATGTCATCAATAGATATACTTTTAATTTATGTTAGAAGCATACATTTATAATCTCCAAACTAAACCAACATATCCAATATTGAAAACAAATTACATCTATCAAGAAAAAATGAAATTTTTAACAAGCATAAAAAAGGTATAAAATACGAAAGTAGCTTAATAGTATACGTCACACATGAAGGTCCCCAAAATGTATGGAAAATGTATGGGCATGTGTAAAAATAACAAGTTTAATTTTTTAAGTCACTCGGGCAACCTACAAACACCCCTGACTGTGGTCCCCATTCAATGGCATCGTTGTCTGGGTGCCCTGTGACTCAGCCTAAATAGTGTGCTATAATCCAACAACACTCTTGATGCTGGAATGCCTCGAGTTGAAAATTCGATGGCCTGTTTAGGAACTACATCTACCAATTGTGACCCCCATGATGTCACCTCGTACGTACAGTCCATAACTATTATTCTGCTCCCCAATGGCCACAGTGTCATGATATTGTTGATCAAGGCCATCTAGTTGTCGCTCTCAAGAGCATTGCAGTAAAAAGACCATACATCCATGGTGATCTCTACACTATGAGGGTGTAGAGAATGGACAGAATACGCAATCGCCCAACCGAACCACTAGGAATCTATTGTAGTGGCAAAAAGAATCTACCCTTGCAACTTTTCGGGCAGCTCACAAAGATGTTCTATTGTCCTATTGTCCATCTCCCTTACTAATAGTAGTCTCCTACAAAACTGAAGCACAAAATTATTAGTAATATGTTTGTAATGTACAAAAACAAAATATATAAGCATGGCTTACTTTATGGCAGTCCTTTATTCCCTGTCCATAACATTTAAATACATTTTTCAATAATCCATAAAATGCATCTATTTAACTCAGATATATAAATATTCAAATACAAAAATAATGGTAGCTAGCACATCCTCTAAAATATATCACCTTCAATTCAAGTGTAAAACAATAGTAAATGTAAAGTTGTATTGACAGTTAAGGTAAGGTTAGTATAACAAATTATAACTTATTGGCTAATAAAGGAACTGGTATGCTCTATTAATTCAAAATATTAAATGCTTACAATTGATAATACTGATCGAATAGGACTTACAAAGGATCTTGTCCTTTCGATGACTATTTTTGAAAAAATAACGATAGCTAGCTCATCCTCTAAAATATATCACCTTCAATTCAAGTGTAAAACAATAGTAAATGTAAAGCTGTATTGACAGTTAAGGTAATGTTAGTATAACAGATAACTTATTTGTTGATAAAGGAACTAGTATGTTGTATTAATTCAAAATATTAAATGCTTACAACTAATAATACTGATTGAATAGGACTTACAAAGGATCATGTCCTTTTGATGACTATTTTCAAAATTAACAATTCATAAAAATGATAAACAAATATAATTAGGCTTCCTCAAACCATAATCAAACATTGGCAAATCCTATATCTATTGTTCTTTCTCATTTGTATAAGGACCATTTATGGCATTTCTTGGCATTTGTTGTCCATGGTAGAAAACATTATATGCTTTAACAGGAAATATTGTGTTTGTGATCAATGGCAACCACCTTCCTTTTTAACTGCTCACTGACACATACTATTTTGGGCTATAGTACCTTATATCTTCTATCAGCGTAACATTACAGTCCTTTCTCCGGTAAGAGATTTGTGAATGTACCAGAGTTTTCCATCATCTCTACATCTTTATCTAATAGATTTCCATCATCGCTGCATCTATATCTAACAACACCATCAAAAACATCCACCGGTTTCACCATCAGTGTAAATTAGCTTATCCCAGGAAGATTTAGTGCACAAAAGGGTTTAGAGTTAGTGCACAGGGCTGTGCGCTATGTCTATTTTTGTCATTCCAATCACTTTTCTTTATTCTATGCCTAACTAAATATGGAAACCACTTTGTATTTTTGAACATTTTGCAATTTTGTTGTGTGTTTTTGCGTGCCCATTGAAGGAGCAGCCATACCCTACACATTCACAGATAGATTGGTTTACTTTTTCCATGGACACCCAAACCTAAAACTAGAATTTTTGGTGCTCCTACTGAATCTACAACCCAACACAATCAAAACCCAAATCTATTAACTCTTGTAACAATAATTCTATAGTAATGTCACATGAATAAATCATATTTTTAAAATTATTAAGACAAAATATTGTAAGGACCTACTTTATCACAAAAAAATCAGACAAATAAAAATAAATATAAATGCTTTTTTAACAAAATTTATTTACATACAACACATCTGTTACCCCTGTTATGGGATTCTCAATTTTTGTAGATGTTTGAATCTGAAATTGTTCTGCATTTACCATCCAGGTCTTACCGAAAAATGCTCAAAATTTTTCATGTCCCGTTCTTCAATAAAACAAAAAGACTGCTTTCAAATGCCCGAACTCTAGCAACTCTAACTACTTAACGCTAGTCATTGCTTAACTATGAAGTAAGTCTTTGAATACGAAACTATAATGACCTAATGTAAGTGTGCATGTGCACTATCACAAATGTCCTATGTTTTTGACATGTCAAATTACTGTAAATGTAATTGTGGCTGACATTCGTTAAAATCTGCTATGTATTCAGATTTTTCAAATCTGCATGACAGTGCATTCATTCGGGAGCATAGATGGCGTCATATGTAACCGTCACTTGTTTGGTCCCACTTGCGAGTATCGATGGATAGAGGTTGCATGATTACATTTATAATGCCCTAATGTAAGTGCGCATGTGCGCTATGACAAGTGTTCTATGTTTTCGACATGTCTGCATTACTGTAAATATAACTATCACCGATATTCATAAAAGTGTGCTGTGTTTTCAGATTTTTCAAATCTGCAGAGGGGTGCATTCATTGGGGAGCATAGATGGCATCATATGTAACCATTATTTTTTTTCTCTCGCTTGCGTGTATCGATGGATAGAGGTTGTGCATTTACATTTTAATGCCCTAATGTAAGTGCACATGTGTGTTGTGACAAGTGTTCTATGTTTTTGACATGTCTGCATTACTGTAAATGTAACTGTCACTAAAATTCGTAAAAATCTGTTGTGTTTTCAAATTTTTAAAATTTGCACGATGGTGCATTCATTTAGGAGCATAGATGGTGTCATATGTAACCATTATTTGTTTGGTCCCGCTTGCACATATCAATGGATTGAGGTTGCGTGATTACATTTATAATGCCCTAATGTAAGTGTGCATGTGTGCCATGACAAGTGTTCTATGTTTTTGACATGTCCTCATTACTGTAAATGTAATTGTGGCTGACATTTGTAAAAATTTGTTGTATTTTTAGATTTTTCAAATCTGCACAATAGTGCATTCATTCAGGAGCATAGATGGCATCATATGTAACCATTATTTGTTTGGTCCTGCTTGCATGTATCGATGGATAGAGGTTGCACGATTACATTTATAATGTCCTGATGTAAGTGCGCATGTACACTATGACAAGTGTTCTATGTTTTCGACATGTCCGCATTATTGTAAATATAACTATCGCTAACATTCATAAAAGTCTGCTATGTTTTCATATTTTTCAAATCTACATGGGGGTGCATTCATTGGGGAGCATAGATGGCATCATATGTAACTGTTATTTGCTTGGTCCCACTTGCGCATATCGATGGATAGAGGTTGCACGATTACATTTTAATGCCCTAATGTAAGTGTGCATGTGCGCTGAGACAAGTGTTCTTTGTTTTCGACATGTCTGTTGTGACAAGTCTGTTATGTTTTTAGACATTTCAAATGTGCATCGAAAACACACAACAGTTTCCCTGTCCACTCCTACACACTTAACATTTCGTCCGTCGTATATTTAATCCTACATGTGAGACTATAGCTTAGTCATTGATCTTAAAAACATGATGGTTGCGTAGACATCTTTTGTGCTTGTAAATAAGGTTAGGTAACTGTGACCAACTTCATAGCATATGGTTACTGAGAAGATTGAAAAAAATGATCCAAATCGGTTAATTTTATTTAAACTTTTTTTAAGTGTAAGATAAATCGACAAAGAATATAGTTGAAAAGTATACGTGCGATGCATGGATATAAAAGACGTGGCGGGAGGTGCAAATTGATCACTAACAATAATTGTCATTTATGTATACAACATCATTACTGTAATTTTCCATGTTGTCCCTTATTTACGTATACATAAAATTTGAAGTCGACATATTTTCCATCACTTGCAAAGCCAATGCAATTCTTTCAAGTGAAAACATGCAAAAATGCATGTAGCATAGAGAGAAGTGTGTGCCTGCTGCATATGGTTACTCAAAATAATACAAAATATTTCCAATATTTTACATATAATAAACACCTTTCTTAAGTTTAAGACCAATCACCAAAGAATACAATTGAAAAGTGCATGTCCAATCCATGGACATAAAAGACATGGCAAGAGGTGCAAATTTTTCATTAGCAATAATTGTCTATTTTATGTATTATGAATCACCTTATGAATTAGTGTTCAAGGAAGATAAATGATGATTGTAATTAGCCATGCTATCCCTTATTTACATATACATAAATTTCAAAGTCCACGTATTTTCCATCACTTGCTATTACATTTCTTAGTACAAGTGGTGGCAACTGGGCCTTGTCAGTAAAATGAATAGCATGTAGCCTATCATGAACATGTTGTATTACATAGATACAACTATCCCCATTTTGATAGGTGTCCACATCCATGACAATTTGATAGGAATGGAATAGGTTCTTAGAGACTATCAGGAGTCAATCCAGCCGCCTCCATGAATTTCACCTTCCAGACATCTATGTGACGTCTCCAAACACCTAGCATCACATCATACTTTTTAGTTGAGTCAGATAACATATTATTGTTAGCAGCAAGGGCTGCCTCCACACTGCTACTAATCAACTATTGTTCAAGCAATTCCTACTCTTGCTTCACATTCTTCTCCCTCAACTCTACAAACACCCTCTCCAGCTCACTATTTTTCTTCCGCAATTCTAAATTTTGCAACAAAAGACATTTTCTCTCTACTTCAGCAGCCTCCAACTTCTATGATATCACAGTAATGTGATTGCGCTAAAGAAAAATATGACTTTTAGTCAATTTCTGTACTGAACTCTTCGACGTATCAGTCGACAGGGGATCATCTATGGCTGCATTTTTCCTAGTCTTGGCCACACCAGAAGCATCTGCTACTCCCAAACATGGTGCTTCCATTGAAGAAGGTCCTTCCCTCTAACTGGATGAGTTTGTCGACATTGCACACTTTCCTGGGATATTAGACTGTGATTTTCCTAAACATGTATTGGCAGGGTTATGCTTGGTAGATTTTTCCCCACCCTTTAGCTATGTGGGAGAATCTTTCCACTTGCCCATCCCTACAAGGGAACAGTGCAATTATAGTTTGTTAATTAGGATTCAACTTTATTGGGACTCACACAAGAAGCCATACTATCAAATTCCATAAATAAGGAATGAGCACATGAGGCCATATAGGCACTTTATACCTCCAAAGTCAGGCCACCAAAAAGTTGTTGTGTAGTGTGTTCTACCTAATCTGCAACCAAATCAACAAAAAGAGAATCATTAAAACTTATTTCGGAGATGCGGAGGGGGAGCATCTACATAAAGTGATTAAATACAGAAGTTTACTACATGTATCATGTACAATGATTCCCATTCACATACTATAGTCCTAACAAGGATGTAACAGAAAATGTTGAGAATGGATTTGAAACCTCAGTAAGTGACAGACAAAAACATTTTCCATTAGCCTCTTTTAGTAATAGCATTTCGATGCCCTTGACTTGCAATAGTAGTTAGGAAATTTAGTTTTTGTAAGCACACAATGTGTTATCTTAACAGAAAAACATATAACCCAAATGCTTAGCAGAAAGACATATCGAATATCATAATAGCAAACAGTAAAACTGGGACCCAAAGAAAGGAATGCACATGAACGCACGGATAAAATCCACCTTATAGTGCCCAACATATATATGCACCTCTTGGGAGTACTATACTGCAAATAATGCCACTAACAAAGAAAAATGTGAATCAGTGTTTAAGTTGATACCAGTAAAGGTAAATATTCTACATTAAAAATAGAAGCCTTTGGCAGTGCATCATACTATTCATAGATCACCAATAATTTCATTAAAATTACTATTATACAGAATGGTAATATAATGACTCATCATTCAAATACAGTAAAAGAATTCATTGGTAACATGATAACAATGTACCACAAACCAAAATGCCTTGTTTGTGCACCACACACAATGCAAATATAACAACGTACATTATCAACTATCGAAGGGTCCCCACAGAAATGGGCATTTAACGGAGAAGAATTAAGTAACATAAGGGAATCTATCTACAAATTGAACTCATTGCAGATCCCATTAAAGCGTACATACCAAATTAACTAAACTCAATCTAAGAAATGTTAGTAACCCTATTGCGGCACTCGCTACGGTAATGAGTCAATTCAGATCCCTCTTCATTTCCTCCTACACTATCTATTTTCCACAAGTGACAAAATTCCTACATAGAATCTACTCTACTTCTTCGGGTCCTTGAGCACCATTGGAGGGGTTATACCAAGGTGCCGAATCCTCACACTGGTTCTTTTAACGGGAGGACCCAAGAGCTCACCAGACTCTATGTCCACTGTCAAGGCATCACACACTTTCTCCTAGAGTTACGCAGATGGCTTTTGATGAGTACAAGCTCCAAAACAATGTCGATGAGAATATTACCATACATTTAAACAAAATTTATAATTAGACATGAAAAAATTTGAAAGGAATAATACCTCCTACTACATCATAGGCAAAGGATAGTCGAGGTCTAAAATGTTCCACACCTCGAAATATTTAAGGGAGTCACATAAAGATTCTGAAAAAGAGTGGGGAAAGGGCAACCTAGCATGGGGGTCAATGACCTCTACAATTTGGACTTTCACAGTGCCTGGTGGTAGTCATTTGTTGTGGCATTTCACATTCATGCCCACACCTGCAATAATGCCTTTGCCAACCACTACACCATTCGTTAGCAACTTGACATGATCTTTGCTTGCATATGTGTGACCACCTTGCTCTGAGGACTTCTTGTACATAATGGGTGCCTGCACTTGGAAAATGTACACGGGAAAACTAAACTCATGTGTCAGAAAGACATATGAATCATGGTTAAAGAGGCATAGAAAATTAAAGAATCCTACTATTACCGATTAAAAAAGGCTATGGGAATTGTCCACTTCACCACACCAAACTTCACCGGCACTATCAGTTTCCATCCCCAACTCCATTCGCGAATACTCACTAGTAATGTGATGCCCCAAATTCATTTCTCCACACATGTTTTCTTGTATACCACCATCTTGTAAAGTACATAATGATTGAAGGGATTGGTATGACACTATGAAAGAGATAGCCAACTACAAATAAGATAGCCTATTACATTATTAACAAAATTGTGTGGTGTAGGTCTTAAAACATGCAATAGCTTGTGATAGAATGTTCCCAATAGTTTTTTTCTTTGCTCTGAAACATAACACAGACTCATCAGCATAGAACCAACTTGAATGGGACTCTCCTAAAAGACAATAAATTAGTTTATGCTATGTCCACATCCACTTTCATTTCTACTATAAGACATTGACCAATAAAATAAAACGTACATCTCTGGTTGCAGCCTAGATGATGGGAGGGCTGTTTGTGCTAACCCTAGCACTCTCAGCCTAACATTACATATAAGAACATGTTTTATGAAAACATGTTATCGACAATGATAGTATCAAATGTGTCTATAGAAAAGGGCCTACACATTAGAACACTAATTATATAGATACTACTTCTTCAACTGAATCAGCACTTACCTATTCACATGCACACCCATCCTCACCTCTATTGCCCTCCAGCATAGGTTATGTCACCATTCACAATGGTCAACATCATTAACACCAAGACAATAATGTAGATAAAAAATTGCATACAACCACCACATGAGACTTACCCTGACATCCCTCTCATTACGGTCCATTGACATTTCTTTTATATGCATTCCTTGCACCAACTTGTATGAACTCCCAAGTTTCCGCCTAGCAAAATAACTACCCTGATCTTCATAAACAGGGAGAGCCAAGATAGTTCATTCTTCATCTTCACCACCCTACTCTACCAGACCATGTCCTTTATCCATACACACCTGACATGGCAATTAATTTGGGAGTCATTGATTGTAATTGTGAATTCCAAGGTGAGTGATGAAATGGAATAATAAATGAATACTTATAATACCATATTACCTTCTCCTCTAACTCAACACAACCTACAAAAGATAATTTTCTCTTCCTCCTTTTCTCTAGCCTCTGACTTCTGTCACTAGATTTCGACCCCATTTTGAACTCCTCAAGCCCGTCACAAGACTCAAAAACCTCATTCTTCCGGGAAGATTTCCTCTTGATTTCCATCTTCTTCTGTCGCATGGGGCATCACTTCACATGAGGATTTTCAGCTACAACTGGCATGGCAGGTGATGCATCAGTTGGTGTATCCCTATCAACATCCTCGCACACAATTTTAGATGGTCTTGGACTACCCTATGAGTTGCGCATTTTTTTCAATGTGAGTCAAAATAACAACAAAGCAAAGAATTTTTAAAAATATTTAGAAAGCAGATTCTTGATTCATCCTCAATTTGACAATACCTTGTAATCTTTTCTGTGCACCAATGCTAATAGCTTTCTTAGTCTTTCCTGCCTGGTCGATGGACTCTCATATTGATGCTTTTCTTCTTCAATCTTCATCTTGCCTACTGCTAGGAGGAGCTCCACTGACACCTTCTTGTATAGCTCACATATGCGCTTCTCTATGTGCTTTCTTTGGGCTACAAATCTTATCCTCATCTAGTAATTGATATTTCTCTCCCTCCTTTGGTAGTACCCCTGTTCTTTATAACTAGAGTAATGTTGTTTTGGGTTGGCTGAAGCAGGTTGCCCGCATTTGGGTGCTTCAATCAATGGAATTTCATGCATCTGCATCCTATGAATGTTCATCCTTGCAAGGTCCCAAAATTTGAGACCTCCATCTACCGAACATGGACCAACGATGTAGCAATATACCAATCTATTGTTGCACCTTTCAGTTTTGTAATCGGTCGCCCCCTACGGACAACATGCCAAAACAATTAAAATGACATTTTGTACAACCACAAAGCTTACACGATAGAAAATAATATTGTTGGGCAAAAAGGATGACTGCACTATTCCTAAACATTACATCATCATTGAAGGTTTGTGAGATAAATCAAACCTTACAATCGATCTGAGAATCCAAACCATCTCCTAGACCACTGTGAATATTGGGCTCCTCCAAAGCATCATCATTCTGAGCACTAACATAAATATCATCCCACTCATTTTCTTCACCACTGGCACTATCACCATAAGCGCTCCCTCTTTCAACCTCAAGGGCGACTCTCTCAGCATGACCAATTGAATCACATTTAGCTACTTTGTTCAAGGGGTCCTCCACCCTAGGCTCAGTGCTCAAATCACCCTAGAGTAAACAAAGTTATGATGACGACTAAACACACATCACTTGAAGGTTCAAGAAAATGAACCAAATATATATGCATTTTTAGGGCACACTCATTCTAATTATATGATATTGGTACGATGCAAATGATTACCAGTTTCCTTGATGAATGGCCAGATCCTGCTAGTCTGGGAGATGTCCTTCTGAAATCCTTCACTGTCTCCTAACAAGGCTAAGTCCACATGTTAGTGAGCTAGCCAACTCCTTGATGGAGTGACACAAAATAATATTTATAGACATCCTAAGACCATACTATCTTACGATTATTACCAACAAAAATTTTGCATCCTCCAAAGCCCCTCTGAGTTTCTCCAGACTACATCCCCTCACATGAATGAAAGATCTCCATAAATTTGTCCTTGCACTGGATTGACATAATAGCCTATCCATATTAAATAATGGGAGTGTTACTAGCCGATCAAGTTGCAAATACATTCCGTGCCTTCGACCTCCCAAAGAAAACCACTTCAAATGGCATATCAACTTAACATACAGAATGCACTGTCAAGATCTCAGTTCACAATTTAATTATCTGCATTCCTTTCTTCTTCTTATTTGCATCTATCTTATTTTTCTTATTTCATTCTACAAATGACATCTTCTATACAAATAGGCTAATGGCCTAATTAAGTGACATAGAGCTTACGCATTTATTTACAGACTATGAACATATTTATCATTTATACGAAATAATGCCACATACAATTCCGCTCATCTCATCCACCAATGTATCCATGAGGGGGTCCCCTGATTCAAATACAAGCTAAATTTTATATAAACCCCTATTTGACAAGTTACCCTGTTATGGAGGTTTGTATTTGTTACTGGACATAAACAAACATTGACTGCCTTGTCGATGTATATATGGAACAACTTACAACTTCTATATTTAATATTATTCATTGTCTTTCGTGTATATAAGGAATCACTATGACAAGCAATCTAATTAAACAACTGCATAGACTTCAAAAATTATGGCTATTCCCACCTATTTTTTCTTTACTCTTAGGCAATTTGAAAAGGACAAATGGACAGTCTTACAAAGAAAAGCTACAATGAAAGGGAATGGAGGCATTCCACAGGAACACATAAATATGCCACACAAACGAACGTGTCTCTCCCGACCCAACATAATGATATACATACACAATCAGCCCAGCTAAGTAAACCATTGCATGGGAAAATAAAATAGCACCTCCAATAACAATATGAGAGCTTAGCCAGAAAAAGGTAGAATGTGAGATGCCAACTTAAGAAAGTGTCAAACTACACATTGCAACCAATTCTAGTCAACTACATCATGGAGAGGTAACAAAATACTAATAACATCCCTTATGTTTCTATATATAGGTTGTTCGACTTTATATGAAATTACAATGGCCATTTACGTGAAATTTTCAAATGAACAACACTTCTTCCTTTCATTACAGCAGAAAATACTTTCCCTTGAAACAAAAATCATAGTGGGTTTTCTATGTGACCTCCACCATGGTAATTAACGTCGAAACACAGGCAAACAATTGTTAACGAATAATGCATACTATGACAACAGTAGAAAAAACAATTGTTCGAACTTCGAACATCTCAACTATCAAACTGACTATACCTTTTAGGAGTTGGGGTGAACTATATACCCATTAAATATTGCAAACACCAGTATGGCATAAATACAACTAATAACCCATGTTTCAAGAACAATGCCAACAAAAAAAACTAAGCTCTCTTGCCATGTCTATGATTTTGTTCAATTGATTCCCTTCAGCTTGTATTAAACGTATATATTTCAACCTTCTTCTAGCTAACTACCCGCTAGCATTGCTTCGCTAAAACCTCCGGAAACCAACCCAAAAAATTACGAACAAAAACCCCACACAAACCAATTTATATATCTATCACATTATCAATTTAGCAACACAACCTACCAAAAATAATGGAGGTTACAACATTTTCCCTCTACATACACCTTCACATTGACCCCAAAATATAAAAATAAGACCGGAACAATATTTTTCACCTGCCCAACAGGCCATTCTCAATTCTTTGCAATCTGCAAGCTATTACTGAACATCTGCATCATCATTTTCTCCAACTTCCTCTATTCCTTCCAAACTACGATCCTCATTTGAAACACATGGTTCAAGGCCAATCACACCATCGTGGTGTTTGTGTTTAAGTAGGATTAAAATAGAACCATAGCTCTTGTTCAATTCCTTTATCATCCCAACATTCAACCCTTGACCATGCCTTTGTACTCCAACCCTAGCAATTTCATCATCAAATAGCATTGCAGATTGCATGTTTGACACTTGGATCACCATTAACCATCTCTCTTGGCACTATTCCTCCTACCAGGGCTTTTCCATCATATAGGTCATAACCCCTTATAGCGTCATCCAATGTATTGCCTACAATATAAACTTCCTTAACAAATGCCAAGGCTATATGTCGTAATAGCCCAATGCTCTGAAGGAGATCCATGCAGTTTGATAGAAATATAGATATGAACTGAGATGGAAATATGAAGTAGGGCTGGAAATAAAGAACATTTCGCCCAATGACATTTGCGATGGCAGATTCCACATACATACAGTCAGTTTTGAACTAGCATGACAACATTATTGGTACAATCCATCCCTCTTCTACCTTATCCCATTCTTGTATAGGGATACAGATGCGGTAGTTGCGAGGAAGTAGTGCCATCCACAACAAGATAGACAAGTGCAACTTTTGTTTCACACTAACAATAACACAAAAAAAATACATCCTTTAGGAAATAGTGGTGTGCTACAAATAACAATAACACTACACTTATCAAGATCACAAATCCAAACAAAAATTGCATCTCTATAAACCAAGACTTTCTTTGCTAAGATAAACATTTTGTGGCCTTATTGAAGAGAAAAAATCATATCAATATGACAAGGCCATCGCCCATATTGGCTGGGATAGTCTGGTTAACATTTCTTTTCCCTGCCACAAATATCTGATTATAAGGGTGGCATTGTTTTCGTCCCTCCATGTCATTCCACCCTTCTTTAACATAAACATGATGCATGGTGTTCAGCAAATCCCATTATGTTGTAAATTATACATTTAAATCCTGACATTATGAGAGGGATGATTGTTTCTGCCCTCTCTTTTGTATACCCACGGATTGCACATTTTACTTGTGTCCACCCACACATAAAAGACTTTCTATTTTTTTTTCAACTATGTTTTCTTTGCTCGATGCCTTATCTTTTGCATGTTCTCTTCAAAACATTTCTTTCATCAGACCATAACAGTATAACATGCAATGCCCAATTTTAAGATGGTAGAACATATATGTCTCGATGTCCATGCCATCCATGGGGATGGACTCATCAGCTGCAATCATTCACACACAACAACTACTATTAACCATGGAACATTACTCATCCAATAAGAGTTGTGGTCACAAACGTTTGCACCCATCCTTCGGGTATGGCAAGAGAGAAAATTTTTGAAACATTATGATAGCCTCCCAACTAGGGGACTCACACGTGTCATGGTTAAATGACAGACAGGGCTGTCATCCTTTCAACCTTGGTGCACCTAACCGAAAAGTTTCATGATGAAAGTGAAGAACTATAGTGGAGCTAATTTAAGAAAGGGGATCCAGTAGTTATGAATGTCATTGCCGGATGCTTCTAAATACAAGTAATATGAAAAAGAACCCCTTATATGCACCACTAATACTAAATGTCATGTTTCAAAGACATAAATCTACTTTACACCTTCATAGGTGTTCAAAGAAAATATGACTTTCACATTGAAATAACTAAAAAGAACATTTCACAGAACAATTAAAATAAAAAATAATGTGATGATATCTACCATAGGCTAAAGAAAATTGATTATCTGACTTATAGTCTAACATAAAAATCTTAGATAACTCGATTGTTTGCCTAGGGCAAACTAGCTTCTTATGGGCCAGATTTATCTTAGATAACTTGGTGTTAGCCTAGGAGACTATGGTATGGGCTGAACAATCAGCTCAAGATTCTCTTTTCATTGAACTAGATTTTGATAAAGCATACGATCACATTTAAATGCATGTTATTCTAAAAATGTTAAGCTATCTTGATTTTGGTCCAAAAATCTATGATCAAATTAAAATGGTTTTTCACAGATGCTAATGCTTGAGTGGTTCTAATTGGTGTTCTCCCTCCTTAGTTTACCTTGCAAAAATCCAACCACCAAGGTTGTCCTCTAGATCCTTTCTTGTATGTTCTCTCTACTGATTCATTGAGATATCATCTCCAACATGCTCATTTTTTCAATCTGGTTTTATTTTCTTCATGTATCTAAATTCAATATGTGCTTTTGATTTTCTATGATGGAAAATCAACACCTGAATCTAAATCCCTGTGTTCCAGTAAACTAGTTTCAACAAAGTGTTTGCAATAACAATTGAATGTGCAAATTTTAGGCATCACAATTAGACTCTTAATATATTTTCAAATGTCACCGTATAAAATATATACACAATCAATAACTTGTGTTCCTTGAGATAGTTATCCACAAAAATCATTAAATAGATAGTGGTTGTAAATTGAGAATCATTGGGTAGTTGTGACATACAGCCTAGTCCTAAGTAGATTTTAGGTTATTGTAATGATCACAGTTATCTTATTGTGCATAATGTGTGTATTTGTTGACTCCACCTAACTTGGGACAATGAAGGAGCACATTTTTCTACAAGGTATTCTTTCATTCTTAGAAATTACAATAATATCAAGCTCAAGAGACCTATATCAAATGAACATACATCTGATGACCTCAGGATGCTCTATCCTTCTTTGTTGGGGTGGAGGTATTTAAATATCAATTAGAGCCAAAAATATGCATTCCTACCGAACTCTCTTGCTAGAATTTGTCAATAGCAGAAGGTTGTTTGTGTACACTGTACACCTATAACACTTTTTGGAAGTTACTAATCAATCTGTTTAGTTTTGTTTCTAACATTTTTCCCATTTTGTCTTCTTGTTGCATGTAGTTTCCTGTTCTTTAGACAATAGTATGTACTTGTAGCAGCCCAGATTTTTTACATGGTCTTAAGTTATTACTTTGAAAGATGATGATGCAGTATTAGTCCAGAACAGGTGAAGAGGTTAAATAATGTGTCTTGAGAGGATAAACCTTTATGTCAGGGCCATGAAGCTCCCAAGTTTTGTGCCTATCTAGTACTATAGAGATCAAGTTAAATAGAGGTTAAAGATTCCCAAATAAAAAATAACATACTATACTACAACAATGCAATAAATATTGTTTATTAAAAACCATATGAGTTGACCTTCCTAGAAATATTCCCCAATTTTAGGGGACATCTCTCATATCTGAATATTTATGGATGTAACACAACTTTTTATTCCCATTCCAAGTTCTTGAAACATCCCCATTTTGAGGGCGGTAGGAAAAGGCATCCCATGCAATATCTCTAACTTGAGATTGCAACAAAATAGAATACTCTCCACATAATTAACAAACTTAGACACAGATATTCATTTTATATATATATACACCTCCCACTAATACTAATGGAGGGCTAAACAACTAATCTGAACATAGGATGGTTAATTACTCCGTACTATTAATCTTACAAGACACTTCTATCACTCCATTTACAGCTAGGATCACATAACAGAAAGAGTTCAGAATCTGTGCAGAGAATGCAAATTACTTAATATGTCTAATTGGTTTGAATAGAGTGAGAGAATAGAGCCAAGTAGGCACATAATTAAGATAAAAAAGAAACACAAAATGAAGTTAAAGGTCAGTCAAATGTCTTTCTTTTTGACTCTGTCAATTTTTATTTTGCTAGAGTCTGAGTTGTTAAATTTCTTATGCAAAATTTAGGAGTTGCGATTCTTATTGGAGGCTATGTTTATGAACTAGAGTCAAACTTCAAACCCTTAACATGTTAAATCAGGATTAACTACCTCAAAATTTAATGGAGTCAACTCTTCCTTCTGAATTTGGTGACTGAATATGGACATCCTCTGTCTGTGATCAGAATTAATGTTGTTTGTCCAAGAGAAACTTGGGGTTTCATCCAAGTTATAGCTACCAGGGGCTACAGCCTAAAAAAATCTCAGAAGTTTGATAGTAAAGAAAACAAAACCATAAGATGAATGAATGAATCCTTTTCCTCTCCATTGATGACTTTTTAAATATATCTTTAGCCATAAAAAGCATTTGAACCCCTCTCTATTTCTAGCCTTTAGATTTAGGCATAAATTAACACTCACTTTATATTAATTAAATCTCCACCATGGTACTTACTACCTGTAATAATGTTATAACTTAAAGTTATGACTTAAGTTTGTCTCCAACATTAGCCATAATGAATAATTAAATATATTGCAAATAACTTTAGCTTTTTGGGCTAATATTTAGTTAATCTCTCATTCCCTTGCTATTTAATTAATTTTCTTGCCTCAAGGAATGCAAAGTCTAGATATTTCTTCTCTGTTAACCATCACTCGGAAGGGAACATTACATAGTGCACAAATGACCTTTCACAAGTAGATGTTCAAATGAAGGTTGACTTCTATTCCAAGCCATCTAGTACTTGAGGTATTTGAAAATGTGCAATAGGATACTGTACTAATATTTTGAAAGTGCAATCATGCACATGAAGAAAGTCACCACAATAACATCCTTTAGTATAGAATGTGTAGGTCATACAAACAAATATAGCATTAAAAATAAGCAACAGAAAATTTTGAAACTTATGCTTGCAACAACAGATCCTACGGATATCAGGTGCTCAGCAGTATACAGGTTCTTTTTAGTAACTATTAACGATTGCGAAGATTGGAACATTAGGAAGGTTACAAATAGATTGAAGAAGATTGAACCAGATGACTACACTGTGGAAACATATGCCTTACTTATGTCCAACCAACCATCTTTCTCTTCGTGAATTTTTTCTTTATGTTCTTCTACTTCCAAGGACATTTAAGAATTTTAAATTTCCCTTGAATCAGATGATTGTAAATTATAATAGAGAGAATCAATAAAAAATTAGTTTCTCTTTCAATGCCATCACACCCTGTCTCTTAGGGCCCCCTCGATGGCAATGGGAAAATGGAGAGTTTAGTAATTAGATTATATTGGTATTTTCGCAACTCACTAGTAGCTTGTTTCTCTATGGAAGGTTCATTGGCTCAACTTGTCACTCTGAGCTAGTGGAGGATATAAATATGAATTTGTGTACCATCCTTGATATATTCTATTATTTGTGGAGGATATAATATGAATTATCTTACAATCCAATATATTATGTTATTTTTGTAAATTTCTGAAAGTGGAGTGTTGGAATACTGTTGAACTATTTAAAACTGATTCAGAGAGGAGAGACATGGTAAAATTCAATGTGAAGTGGACTTCCAACTTCTGAAATATTTACTTCATGTACTCTGAATATGTGGACAAGAAAGAGGAGGAAATTCACTCTCAACTAGATAGAACTAAAGTCATAAGCATAGATACAAGGTAGAAAATGCAACACAAATGTCAAAAGTTAATAAAATGTTGGCCAAACTCCTCACTCTTTTTGCACGAGAAAAAGGTAGCTTATTTTAAAGTCTTTTATTTATGTTCCATTGAGTCATCTAACAGACAGTAGGAGTTGATGGAATCTCAATCTCAAAATATAAGTTGGGAATACCTACAGAGAACTGAATTTCCTTTTTAAAAGTTTTGCAATCACATCATAACCCAATGACCTAGTTTTTGTTTCAAAACTCAAAATAGCCTATTGTTGAGGATGATAGTGTGTTACACCATCTACTATGGTTCAAACCTTTTGAAATTTAACTGAACAAGGTTCAAATTATGTATGACTTCTACAGAATGCCCCCCTGCTCCAAGCAGCTTAACAAAAAGAGGCATATGCTTAACATGTTGTGAATGACTTAAGGGCATAGATGCCAATATCTTTGTAATCAGAAAAATTCTTCATGTCACATTATTTTTTCTGATCAATTTTCACTATAAGTACTCCTATTGCTTTCTCGTTCTATAAATCTTCAATGGTTTTTGTTACATGGTTCCAACTTCCTAAGCACCATGAATGGGCAATTATAACCTTTTCCTTGGTTTTGACATTTGTGTGTAGGATGAATTGGATGAATTGGAATGTGCATCGAAAGCATCAACAACTTGCAGGGAGTATGCCATTCATTTGCTTAAGGCTGCATTAATTATTTTATTGGATAATTTAGGCTAAATAATAGTTTTGTTACTACTAGTCAGATTTTGATATGGACTTCTTTCACAGTGTACTTGATAGTATTGAGAGAAGACATGATCCCCTTCTTCCTAGGTAAGGAATACATTGGCAAAAAGTTAATGTCCTCGTCAAAATCACTGTTTCACAATTGATGAATGTCATTTTGCTAATCATTTTTTTTTTATCTACAACACTACTGGTCCAGAAAACCCTCAATGGAATCACTGGTTCGAGGGAGATATAGTCTCTCAAAGTTGTTGTTGTGGCCTGTGATGATTTTCAATACTTTGTCCGCCTGGAGAAATTAAATTCTTTAGTTGTGTTTTGTATAATTCAGAAAGTGAAGAAGTGTGCCTTTTTTTGTATTCCTATAAATGATTTCATGTATTTCTAATCTGCCATAAATTAAACTATTCTCATCTCTACATATTTTATTTTTGCTCCAAATTTATATATACCTTCATTTTTGTATGCTATTTATGTGTCGAGGACTAGAAAAAAGTAGAAAATGAAGGGAAGGTGTAAATAACCTGTCATAGTATCAACGGGCTTCTCAAGTGTTGTACTTTGTACACTTAATGGTCACCAAAATTTAATTTTTACAAGGAGAACAAATTCTTATGTTCTCTTTCTTTTTTTAATAAAATAGATAAATTTTATTACACAGATATAGCATCTCACTTTTAAGTAGCAATTTTTTTTTTTTAATAAAAATAAATCTTATTATATAGATATTAGCATCTATCTTTTCAAGTATCTGGTTATAACATGAGTAAGTGTTCACCTATATGAAAATTTCTTAGAGTAATTCATTTATGGATTGAACTGGGTCCTCTCTGTCTTTTACTAATGAGGGGTTCTAAGAGTTTACTTGTAATATTCTTCTCATCTATTAAAGAGTTGTACATCTTTCATGGAACATGTTAAATAAAAAATGTGTTTAATTGTACTAATTCATCATATGAGTTCTATACAAAGCAGGAAGGCAATGTTTAATAATTGACCACAATGTTTATTGATCTATAACATGATGTAATAACACCTAACATTCATCCTCATTACTACATGTTTCTTACTAAGGTAACAAGACTAGGACTAACACAATAATCCAAACAATTACTTGTTGAACTATGAGACATTCAATAGTTCACCTTGAGTACTTCAAGTTCAAGGACCACAACATAGTATAATCTATTTCATACATCATTAGGGAGACACCCAATTGTTCACATTAGTTGAATGACCTTACAAAACTCTGAAACAATTATAGGAGCACATGTTATCCTTCATTGAAGTTTTTTAATAGAGACACACATTGTCAACACCAATGATATTACAATAAATGTGGATGGGGACACACATACTATCCACAAGTACAACTCATTGTCATTTTTACCAAACATTTATTGTCATCATTACCATAGCTTTTTCACCTCTACTAAAATTGTGGATCACATGTGCCAACATAATCCACTTTATTCCTTGATCCAAAGGGTAAATCATGTGAAGATCTAAAGCCTTAACAAGTGTCAACATAAGCCCCTTGAACCTAAGGGGAAACAATATGAACATTTAGAGCTTCTCAAAAAGTATGCCTAATCTTTGAGTGAGAAACTAACTTGGTAATGGTCCTCCATCCTATTCACATGTCCCCCAATCTCATCTTTGACCCTTGTAAGCTCTAATAACTAAGCATAACATAATAATATTCAAAAAACTTGAAACACAAGCACAAAGTAAGATGGCAAAAATGGAGTTTTTTCTAAATGAAAAATTTAAGGTGTTGATTTCATAAAAAAAATGACCTTTTACAATAAATAAATCCAAAACTAGATCTTATTGTAAAGGAAAATAAACTTTTTCTAAGCTTATTTTAAGCTAATCATATAAGATCCACACATAAGCATAAATTAATCTAGATTAATCAATTGACAAATTTTGGGTGTGGTTAATTCAATAATTATGCTAAGCTAAGATATTTAATGTGACATGAATACGAATATTGAAATCAATGATAAAAGTTAATTGACTTTGATGAGGATTTTACAATTTGATTGCCTTTGGTCTAGAAGTGGAGCTTCTCTATCTATATGTCACCTCAAATTTTGCATGGAAATTGTGCTTTATCTTTGGCTGAGTTTTTGTTAAACCAAATATAAGTGAAGGGTTAAATCAAACTGCATTTAAATTGGATGGTAAATAAATGTACTGTAGAAAATAGGACAAGGAGCACATAATTGCCCATGTTCAATCTAAGACCTTTTTAACTAATCCATGCATACAAAGTACAAACAGACAGGTGCATCACATGGAAGAGTAAAGTGTGTAAGTGGACATCATAGATGATGTAATACATAGTGGAGCTATGACATTTCACTTTTGTAGGGTGGGGGATAGCACCTCACTTTGCTAGGGATCGCAGCTTTGACCATAGAGCAAATGATCAAAATTATGTGAGGCTTTGCACTCTAGTTTTAAGAGCTATACAATTGGCTTTGATAATATTTTGGTCCTTGAAGCTCTTTTGTTTAAGTTATGGATTGCCTAAATGTCTATTACAAGGTCATGATATGTTTAGGGAAGAGTACTAGTTAGCGTTTATGTTTCAATCATTCATTAGATTTTGCTAGTTAAAAGTCTATTAAAGAAATATGTAGTGAGCTAATAGCCGCCCATTTTCTAGAAAAAAAAAATGTTAGTAATTAGATCAGTTGTGCAATTTTATTGGTCCCAATAGCTCATTATTGGACCATTTATGCATAAATATTAGATCAGTTGTATAAAGTTTTTTGTTGTTAAAATGAACAATAGGTGATGGGGCAATAGGAAATCTGACTTCTCACTTTGCCAAAGATTTATGTTTGACCATTTTTTAGTTTTTACCATAGAGAAAATGATTAGAGATGTGAAGCTTTGTATTTTGTACTGAAGTTAAAAGAGATATACCATTGAATTTTTGGTTGAGTCTATTACAAACTTCAGAGATATACAATTGACTTTGATAACATTTTGATCCTTAAGCTATTTTTTTGGTTGAATCTATTACATCACCATAATATGTTGGTAGAGACAACTTCAAATACCCTTGAAAACAAGGCAATATCAAGAAATACTTAAAACCAATGCCATGAGATGTTAGTAGAGATGGTATGTCACTAATACATTTTGGGCCATTTTGCGACGGCTATGTGTCGCAATTGCGACAGCTATGTGTCGCAATAGCAACACCCATAGACGTCGCTATTTTTTAGTCGCAAATTGCGACGTCTATGGGTATCCGTCGCAATTGCGACACCTATCCGTCGCAATGTGGCTAAGATTTAAGAAGCGGCATGGCCGTCGCCCCCCCGTCGCATGGCTTCGGAGGGCCGTCGCAATCGCAACGGACCTCCCAAGCAATTGCGACGGGCGCCTGCATCGCCTTGCGACGGGTTTTCGTCGCAATTGCGACGCCCGTGGGTGGATTAAAAAAAAAAAATTAATTTAATACATTGCTTATGAACCACATTAATGCTTTTTTCTTTCAACAAATGAGGACAGCCACTGTAAAGACAACATGATAATGTACACTCACTGTAAGGACAGTCACAAATGAGGACATCTCACAGTGACTGTCCCTAGTGTAATTGCCACTATTCAGCCACATTAATGCTTTTCTTCTTCAACAAATGAGGATAGTCACTGTAAAGACAACATGATAATGTACACTCACTGTGAGTGTACATTATCATGTTGTCTTTACAGTGACTATCCTCATTTGTTGAAGAAGAAAAGCATTAATGTGGCTGAATAGCGATACATTCAAGTGGCAATTACACTAGGGACAGTCACTGTGAGATGTCCTCATTTGTGACTGTCCTTACAGTGAGTGTACATTATCATGTTGTCTTTACAGTGAGTGTACATTATCATGTTGTCTTTACAGTGTCAATATATGCATTATTACTTAAACTGAAGAGTACTCTAAATAATATGTCATTGTGGAGTTCTGATTGCTTCCAATTTGATATACGCTTGTTCTACTTATGTATCCAGCATCATGTAAGAAAAGTTGATGCTTTTAAATAGATTCATTTAGCCATGAAATGCCTGTGCATGTTACATACAAGATTCCAAGGCCCAAAACTGATTACTCATTATAATTCATGTACAGAATGATAATCAACCACAACGAGGCATGCGTAGGCGCTGCTTAGATTTTGAGGCATCAGAAGCTTGTAGAAGAAACTTGACCAATGGCTCATGGAATGCAACAAACTTATTGCCTAAAACAGGAGCATTGGTAACCACAGATGATGGTTTTGAAAAGAACACTTCACCATCAATGTCACGTGAGGGAACTGCAATTTCTGATGGCAAGTAACTTGTAGTATATAAGAGAGATGCAGGTACAGATGCTGGGAATACATTGCTAATGAACCACATTAATGCTTTTTTCCTTCAACAAATGAGGACAGTCACTTTAAAGACAACATGATAATGTACACTCACTGTAAGGATAGTCACAAATGACGACATCTCACAGTGACTGTCCCTTGTGTAATTGCCACTTGAATGTATTGCTATTCAGCCACATTAATGCTTTTCTTCTTCAACAAATGAGGATAGTCACTCTAAAGACAACATGATAATGTACACGGGCTATAAGTGTACATTATCATGTTGTCTTTACAGTGACTGTCCTCCTTCAAGTGGCAATTACACAAGGGACAGTCACTGTAAAGGCAACATGATAATGTAGAGAAACGTTGTCATTTGTATTTTCAACAGTGCCGAGAGAGATTCCCTCCGCGAAATCACAGCTACAATTTCTGAGTACGTTGGGTTTATTTTTCTTTTGCCATTATTATGTAATCTGGTATTCAGCTGTTACAGAGCTAAAATACCCAAAAATGAGGACATATCTATGTTGAATTTATTGTTAGCGGCTCTGGTTATTTAGAAGTTTAATTTTATTTGTTCATCTTTCAAGCACAAATGTTTTCTAGACCGTAACATCTTCATTGTTTCGGGTATGCAATGAAACAGCCGTAACTTACAACTACCTTCACGGTACTTGTGTACATTATCATGTTGTCTTTACAGTGACTGTCCTCATTCAAGTGGCAATTACACAAGGGACAGTCACTGTGAGATGTCCTCATTTGTGACAAGGACAGTCACATGAGGACATCTCACAGTGACTGTCCCTTGTGTAATTGCCACTTGAATGTATTGCTATTCAACCACATTTATGGGCCCGTTTGGACCCCAGCACACAGTAGCATCTACAGAGAAGAATATCCCAGGTGTAACAAGTTGTAAGAATATACCAACAGTTCTAAGAAGTTCCCTAGCACATAGTAGCATCTACAGAGAAGAATATACAACATGAGGGCAGCCACTGTAAAGACAACATGATAATGTACACTCATTGTATGTGTACATTATCATGTTGTCTTTACAGTGACTGTCCTCATTCAAGTGGCAATTACAGAAGGGACAGTCATTGTGAGATGTCCTCATTTGTGACAAGGAGAGTCACACATGAGGACATCTCACAGTGATCGATTGTCCCTTGTGTAATTGCCACTTGAATGTATTGCTATTGAACCACATTAATGCTTTTCTTCTTCAACAAATGAGGACAGTCACTCTAAAGACAACATGATAATGTACACTCATTGTAAGGATAGTCACAAATGAGGACATCTCACAGTGACTGTCCCTTGTGTAATTGCCACTTGAATTACACAAGGGACATTCATTGTGAGATGTCCTCATTTGTGACAAGGATAGTCACACATGAGGACATCTCACAGTGATCGATTGTCCCTTGTGTAATTGCCACTTGAATGTATTGCTATTGAACCACATTAATGCTTTTCTTCTTCAACAAATGAGGACAGTCACTCTAAAGACAACATGATAATGTACACTCACTGTAAGGACAGTCACAAATGAGGACATCTCACAGTGACTGTCCCTTGTGTGATTGCCACTTGAATGTATTGCTATTCAGCCACATTAATGCTTTTCTTCTTCAACAAATGAGGATAGTCACTCTAAAGACAACATGATAATGTACACAGGCTGTAAGTGTACATTATCATGTTGTCTTTACAGTGACTGTCCTCCTTCAAGTGGCAATTACACAAGGGACAGTCACTATAAAGGCAACATGATAATGTAGAGAAACGTTGTCATTTGTATTTTCAACAGTGCCGAGAGAGATTCCCTCCGCAAAATCACAGCTACAATTTCTGAGTACGTTGGGTTTATTTTTCTTTTGTCATTATTATGTAATCTAGTATTCAGCTGTTACAGAGCTAAAATACCCAGAAATGAGGACATATCTGTGTTGAATTTATTGTTAGCGGCTCTGGTTATTTAGAAGTTTAATTTTATTTGTTCATCTTTCAAGCACAAACGTTTTGTGGACCGTAACATCTTCATTGTTTCGGGTATGCAATGAAACAGCCGTAACTTGCAACTACCTTCACGGTACTTGTGTACATTATCATGTTGTCTTTACAGTGACTGTCCTCATTCAAGTGGCAATTACACAAGGGACAGTCACTGTGAGATGTCCTCATTTGTGACAAGGACAGTCACACATGAGGACATCTCACAGTGACTGTCCCTTGTGTAATTTCCACTTGAATGTATTGCTATTCAACCACATTTATGGGCCCGTTTGGACCCCAGCACACAGTAGCATCTACAGAGAAGAATATCCCAGGTGTAACAAGTTGTAAGAATATACCAACAGTTCTAAGAAGTTCCCTAGCACATAGTACCATCTACAGAGAAGAATATACAACATGAGGGCAGCCACTGTAGAGACAACATGATAATGTACACTCATTGTATGTGTACATTATTATGTTGTCTTTACAGTGACTGTCCTCATTCAAGTGGCAATTACAGAAGGGACAGTCATTGTGAGATGTCCTCATTTGTGACAAGGATAGTCACACATGAGGACATCTCACAGTGATCGATTGTCCCTTGTGTAATTGCCACTTGAATGTATTGCTATTGAACCACATTAATGCTTTTCTTCTTCAACAAATGAGGACAGTCACTCTAAAGACAACATGATAATGTACACTCACTGTAAGGACAGTCACAAATGAGGACATCTCACAGTGACTGTCCCTTGTGTAATTGCCACTTGAATTACACAAGGGAGAGTCATTGTGAGATGTCCTCATTTGTGACAAGGACAGTCACACATGAGGACATCTCACAGTGATTGTCCCTTGTGTAATTGCCACTTGAATGTATTGCTATTGAACCACATTAATGCTTTTCTTCTTCAACAAATGAGGACAGTCACTCTAAAGACACCATGATAATGTACACTCACTGTAAGGACAGTCACAAATGAGGACATCTCATAGTGACTGTCCCTTGTGTAATTGCCACTTGAATGTATTGCTATTCAGCCACATTAATGCTTTTCTTCTTCAACAAATGAGGATAGTCACTCTAAGGACAACATGATAATGTACACTCACTGTAAGTGTACATTATCATGTTGTATTACAAATGGACCTTATGTTGGTCGGGATATAAGTGCTAAAAAAAAAAGGAACGTTGTCATTTGTGTTTTCAACAGCGCCGAGAGAGATTCCCTCCGTAAAATCAAGCGGGTTATCATTTGTGTTTTGAACCAAGTGGGTTGTCATTTGTGTTTTGAACAGCACCGAGAGAGATTCCCTCCGCGAAATCAAGCGGGTTGTCATTTGTGTTTTCAACAGCACCGAGAGAGATTCCCTCCGCAAAATCACAGCTACAATTTCTGAGTACGTTGGGTTTATTTTTCTTTTGTCATTATTATTTAATCTGGTATTCAGCTGTTAGAGAGCTAAAATACCCAGAAATGAGGACATATCTATGTTGAATTTATTGTTAGCGGCTTTGGTTATTTAGAATGCTTCCCCACAATACTTAATTACACAAGGGACAGTCACTGTGAGATGTCCTCATTTGTGACAAGGATAGTCACACATGAGGACATCTCACAGTGACTGTCCCTTGTGTAATTGCCACTTGAATGTATTGCTATTCAACCACATTTATGGGCCCGTTTGGACCACGACACACAGTAGCATCTATAGAGAAGAATATCCCAGGTGTAACAAGTTGTAAGAATATACCAACAGTTCTAAGAAGTTCCCTAGCACATAGTAGCATCTACAGAGAAGAATATACAACATGAGGGCAGCCACTGTAAAGACAACATGATAATGTACACTCATTGTATGTGTACATTATCATGTTGTCTTTACAGTGACTGTCCTCATTCAAGTGGCAATTACAGAAGGGACAGTCATTGTGAGATGTCCTCATTTGTGACAAGGATAGTCACACATGAGGACATCTCACAGTGATCGATTGTCCCTTGTGTAATTGCCACTTGAATGTATTGCTATTGAACCACATTAATGCTTTTCTTCTTCAACAAATGAGGACAGTCACTCTAAAGACAACATGATAATGTACACTCATTGTAAGGACAGTCACAAATGAGGACATCTCACAGTGACTGTCCCTTGTGTAATTGCCACTTGAATTACACAAGGGACAGTCATTGTGAGATGTCCTCATTTGTGACAAGGATAGTCACACATGAGGACATCTCACAGTGATCGATTGTCCCTTGTGTAATTGCCACTTGAATGTATTGCTATTGAACCACATTAATGCTTTTCTTCTTCAACAAATGAGGACAGTCACTCTAAAGACAACATGATAATGTACACTCACTGTAAGGACAGTCACAAATGAGGAAATCTCACAGTGACTGTCCCTTGTGTGATTGCCACTTGAATGTATCGCTATTCAGCCACATTAATGCTTTTCTTCTTCAACAAATGAGGATAGTCACTCTAAAGACAACATGATAATGTACACGGGCTGTAAGTGTACATTATCATGTTGTCTTTACAGTGACTGTCCTCATTCAAGTGGAAATTACACAAGGGACAGTCACTGTGAGATGTCCTCATTTGTGACAAGGACAGTCACACATGAGGACATCTCACAGTGATCGATTGTCCCTTGTGTAATTGCCACTTGAATGTATTGCTATTGAACCACATTAATGCTTTTCTTCTTCAACAAATGAGGACAGTCACTCTAAAGACAACATGATAATGTACACTCATTGTAAGGACAGTCACAAATGAGGACATCTCACAGTGACTGTCCCTTGTGTAATTGCCACTTGAATTACACAAGGGACAGTCATTGTGAGATGTCCTCATTTGTGACAAGGATAGTCACACATGAGGACATCTCACAGTGATCGATTGTCCCTTGTGTAATTGCCACTTGAATGTATTGCTATTGAACCACATTAATGCTTTTCTTCTTCAACAAATGAGGACAGTCACTCTAAAGACAACATGATAATGTACACTCACTGTAAGGACAGTCACAAATGAGGACATCTCACAGTGACTGTCCCTTGTGTGATTGCCACTTGAATGTATCGCTATTCAGCCACATTAATGCTTTTCTTCTTCAACAAATGAGGACAGTCACTCTAAAGACAACATGATAATGTACACTCACTGTAAGGACAGTCACAAATGAGGACATCTCACAGTGACTGTCCCTTGTGTGATTGCCACTTGAATGTATCGCTATTCAGCCACATTAATGCTTTTCTTCTTCAACAAATGAGGATAGTCACTCTAAAGACAACATGATAATTTACACGGGCTGTAAGTGTACATTATCATGTTGTCTTTACAGTGACTGTCCTCATTCAAGTGGAAATTACACAAGGGACAGTCACTGTGAGATGTCCTCATTTGTGACAAGGATAGTCACACATGAGGACATCTCACAGTGACTGTCCCTTGTGTAATTGCCACTTGAATGTATTGCTATTCAACCACATTTATGGGCCCGTTTGGACCGCGGCACATAGTAGCATCTACAGAGAAGAATATCCCAGGTGTAACAAGTTGTAAGAATATACCAACAGTTCTAAGAAGTTCCCTAGCACATAGTAGCATCTACAGAGAAGAATATGGGTCAACGAGGTTGACTTCAAAGCCATGCAATCTAATGGTAATAGTAATATCATAATTTGACATACTATCAGAAATACTTCCTAAATAGACTATTTAATCTTATAAGAGATGGATTCATGAGAACTATTATTTATGAAATATGAGTCAATGACTTTAATTAAAAAAATTACACAATCTAATTCTTGTAAAAATATCAAAATTTGACACATTGAAAATACCTTCCAAAAGTATCGTTAATTGATTAATATGAATCACTACTCATGAAATATAATTTTATAAACCTAATCTAAAAACTACACAATAAAAATCTTAATAGCAATATTGTAAGAAACTATTCCCAAAAGCAAGCCTAATAAAATTTGATGAAAATAATTTTTGTTTCACTCAACTTTGACATTCACAACTTCCTCTTTTATTATAATAAGAAAAAAAATGTCTTTTTAGATATACCTCATGAACCATACTCGAATAATCTATCATTTTTCTTCTCAAAAACATATTTGTAGAGCCTGCTTCTTTTACTTGTTTGTACTTTTATCTCTCTGATGGAAAGGGTTCCTTCAGGACACATTTTTCCAAGTTCACTGCTTGAGATATTTGAGGAGGGTTCCCCTGCTTGAGTATCCATCCAACCCATATTCGAGTAGTTCTACAATTGCACAGTCTAAATTAATAATACTGACAATTGAATGACGAATGATGATACATAGACTTGATATAAACTAATCCTAAAAACACTAAAACATTATTAATATATTTATATTTCATAAATAAAATTGATATAAAAGATTTGGAAAGATACATTAAAAAATAGAAAAACAGTAATTTATAATAGAAGGAAACTTAAATTGCTATTTAAAAAAAAAACAAGAGTCTTAAATCTTATCATTTTGTTTCATTATCATCCATAAGTACACACCTCTAGCATAATAATTATATTTTACCACCCATAAAATGAAAAAAAGATTTTCACAAGAGAAATTGAAGCTAGATTATAAAAATGAACCATCTTATTGGAAACTGGAACTGTTATCATACCCAAAAGGACTACAAAATTTCACCTTATCATACCCAGATTGTTGCTTTGCCTGGCGGAGGGAAATTTGATCAGTAAAATTGACACAGAGTATGTTGTCTCCAATGTCATGCTGGATAACAAAACACCAACTTTAATGGGCATGTACTGTCCCTTGTGTAATTGCCACTTGAATGCATTGCTATTTGATGCAGGGGCATCCCTAATGCAAGCCAAAGACACCATGATTGAAGGAAGTTGCCATGAAGCCAAGGAGTCAAATCCTATCAATTGGAACATAAGATTTTCACCTTGGAGCTTTGAAGGATTGACTGGTGAAAGGTCCTTTTGATTGACAAATCAGAGTCTTTTTGAATGACAATAAATTAGAATAGGAGTTTTAGATGTTTTCTTGGTTTGTAATAAATATTAAGGATTGATCTTATCTCCTTATAAACATCCACTTGTTGGACACAAGACCCCTTGGTGACTTATAAACCTTGGGCATCTTTTGAGTCCTTGGATGAAATGAGCATAGTAAGTGTTTATTAGGTGTCTTTTAGATGTTTTTAAGAAGTTTGAAGGTCCAAAATAACTTTAATAAGGTTCCTAAAGTTTCACAACACATTTTTAACCTTCTGGGCAAAGTTGTTTGCAAAGTTGTAATGCAACTTTAAAAGTTGCTTAGCAAAGTTGACATTTGTTGGATAAACTGTTCTAACCACCTAGATGGTTGAACCAACATTTGGAGAGCCTATTTTAGGCTTCAAATGGTCGAAGACAGACAGAGAACCAGTATTGTAATCATTTTGCTTTCATAAAAAATAAAAATAACCCTGTTTTAGTGCATTTCTGGTGAAAAACGAACTCTGTACGGCTGTACGGATGGTGGTTGGATGATAAAATTTGCCTGGAAGTTGTAATAGTGACATCTGATGCTTTGGAAGTTGGTTTGATTAATTCTCTTTGTTTTATATCTAAGTTATTTCAAATTTTATGTGCATTGTTTACAAACCCTCATTTTCAGGGTTTGACTGATGTAAAGACCTTAACTCACGTTTCAACCATTGGAATTCCTTCTTCCTTGGTGGAGTGAGAGTTAAGGATGTATATTTGTATATTCTAAAAGCCCTGACTACTCTGCATCACTATTGAACCACATTAATGCTTTTTTCCTTCAACAAATGAGGACAGTCACTGTAAAGACAACATGATAATGTACACTCACTGTAAGGATAGTCACAAATGAGGAAATCTCAGAGTGATTATCCCTTGTGTAATTGCCGCTTGAATACATTGCTATTGAACCACATTAATGCTTTTTTCCTTCAAGTGGCAATTACACAAGGGACAGTCACTGTGAGATGTCCTCATTTGTGACAAGGACAGTCACACATGAGGACATCTCATAGTGACTGTCCCTTGTGTAATTGCCACTTGAATGTATTGCTATTCAACCACATTTATGGGCCTGTTTGGACCATGGCACACAATAGCATCTACAGAGAAGAATATCCCAGGTGTAACAAGTTGTAAGAATATACCAACAGTTCTAAGAAGTTCCCTAGCACATAGTAGCATCTACAGAGAAGAATATACAACATGAGGGCAGCCACTGTAAAGACAACATGATAATGTACACTCATTGTATGTGTACATTATCATGTTGTCTTTACAAGGATAGTCATTTGTGACAAGGATAGTCACACATGAGGACATCTCACAGTGATCAATTGTCCCTTGTGTAATTGCCACTTGAATGTATTGCTATTGAACCACATTAATGCTTTTCTTCTTCAACAAATGAGGACAGTCACTCTAAAGACAACATGATAATGTACACTCACTGTAAGGACAGTCACAAATGAGGACATCTCACAGTGACTGTCCCTTGTGTGATTGCCACTTGAATGTATTGCTATTCAGCCACATTAATGCTTTTCTTCTTCAACAAATGAGGATAGTCACTCTAAAGACAACATGATAATGTACACGGGCTGTAAGTGTACATTATCATGTTGTCTTTACAGTGACTGTCCTCCTTCAAGTGGCAATTACACAAGGGATTTGTGTTTTCATTTGTGTTTTCAACAGCGCCGTAACCCTCCGCGAAATCACATCGGGATATAAGGGCAAAACAAACAAGAACGTTGTCATTTGTATTTTCAACAGCGCCGAGAGAGATAAACAAACTTAAAACTCAGACTTAAGAAAGATGAAGGCAATGCTTCAAAAGGCCGATGCCCTAAATACAGGAAAACACAATACCACCATTAAACGATGCCCTAGTCACCGTATCAATGCTGCCAGCTCCATACCAGTATGCTGACTGCTCACTTTCATCCTGTGATAAAGGTAACTTCATTAATCATACTTGAAATGGCAGCATACGAACTAAAGCTGATGAACATTTATAAACTAAAAGTTTAAAACTACAGATTACAAATGTAGTAGTTTCATACGAAAAGAACTTGATGTCTGAAATTTACCATTAGAAGTATCCAAAGGAATACCACAGTACTGTTGAACTTGGAGAATCGGAGATGAAGTACATAGCAAGGTTCAACAGCTGTAAGGACTGTTACACCATCTTTAGCATTTGAATACATTTTCTCCTTGGCTTCTGGTGGATCCTCAAAGACCCCCAATGACGTTTTCCCTACAATTATCAATTGTTTGTCAGTATGAGATATTAATAAATAAACATTAATCACAATATTAGGCAAACAATGTTCTTGATGTCTGAATCTAAATCACAGAAAGCTCTAATAAAGCAGTTCTCAGTTTCACATTAAACTAAGTTTCAATTTCAAATGGTTATAATAATTTTTGCAAGTTATAAGTAGCTGGTTACAGTATATGACATAAAAAGAAAAAAAATCATTTCTATTCTTTTCTTCTTTTTCTCTTTCAACGAAGCTTTTGCACCACACAAATGCATACCAAGAATTTCTCAGGAGGTTTCAAGACCATTGCATACCAAACTTCTTCTCTGTAGATGCTACTGTGTGTCGTGGTCCAAACGGGTCCAAATAGACCTAGTGACTCTAGTAGGTCTCCAAAACCTGTTCTGCAGCAATAACTCTTCAATTTGACAAAGGACCTTATGAACTTATATGTTTTTTGAGTACCCTTTTTGATGTTCTAACAATCCTCCAACTCCCAGACCTTGACTCCACTCCAGAGCATATCAATGTCCTTATTGAGTCCGCAGACCTAATGCACGCCTTTGGGTGTGGGTTCCAAAACAAGGCATTGAAAATGGGTGCATGAAACCAAGATCAGAGTTTGAAGATGTCCACCATGCTCTAAAGATCTAGATTCAACAAGGTTTGAGGTCCTTTACTTGCTGCTACCCTCTGATCTTGCATAATCCATCAACTCCTAGTCAAGAACATTGAGATTCTTGACCTAGGGCTTGCTCTTGAAATTCTCTGGCTTAGTATCCTGTTCCAAAGCTTTTAAAATATGAAAATAAACCCCCTTAACTTGCATTTTACAAAGAACAGAGGATATCCTATGGTTTATTTGCAAGTTAAGGCCATTTGAATGCAATAACTCAAAAAATGAGGGTTTGACAGAACAACAGATAAGAAAAAGGAATAACTTTGATATAAGGTGTCTTGAATCTACCAAATAAACTCTCAAAGCATAAGATATAAATACTCTAACTTCCACACTGGTCTGCCCTCCCTTTCACATCCGTACACTGTACAGTGCTTGAAGGAAATGCACAAAAAAGGCTCTGAAATAGTGGCTCTATCTGACAGAGAGTCCATGCTAGGCTTCATGACTAACCTAGAGCACATTCCTTGTTATGGAGGAAGTTTGAATGGTGAAGAACTTATGGAATGGATAGAGGACCTAGATAACCATTTTGACTACAAGTATCTTATTAATAACCATTTTGACTACAAGTATCTTATGGATAGAGGACCTTGATAACCATTTTGACTCATTTAGTATCTTATTGAGCTTCACTTTGTTTCGAGAATATAGTTTAATATTCTCTACTAAACAGGGCCAACCACGTGAAGGTGGAAGCTCATTTGGCCCCACCCCCCTCCCCCTAACATCACTCTACATTCCCCGTTAACATCTAACATTCATTCATTCTTTCAATTATTAATAAAATCTAACATTCAATCAATATCACATGATAACATTCATTAACACATTAGATTCGTTAACACACAACATTCATCAATATGAAAATAAACACATAATTCATGAACATTCATTAGCACATAATTAAATTCATTGAGACATAAAATTCAGTCATTATCAATTAAGGTATTTAGATGACAATCATTTCTTTTTTCTCTTTCTAATTTTTTTTTCTATGTAAGCTCTAAGAGGAGCATCAGTGTTATCATCAATACCCCCCTCATCATTTGTTTTGTTCTTTGTTCTTGATGATCTCAAATTCCTATGCTGCTGCAAAGGGGGGTCCTCTACAATAACAAATAAAAGAGTTAAATTTAAAATATTTAATTATAATTGTTACAAGTATTTAATTATTTTAAAGAACATAACTGTGGCGCTCTTTAATTACCTGATCTGGCCACATCATTTTGTCTAGACTCAACCTCAACATGCTCATGAGCACCGACCCCTCGATCCTCTACAGTTGCTATACAAAATGTTACATTAATCCAAACACCAATTGTAATTACATATAAAAATTTTAATAGCAAATGTATACCTCCACCACTAGGATGCACATCATGCGAACCTTCATTATGCATAGATTGTGTAGAAGGATTGTCAGGCTGCATTCCAATATCCTACACATTGTTATCATTGCTTTCTTAAAACAGATATACTCACTTTATATTAGAACTTAACATCAAATAGACTAATTGGTAAAGTATTCAATTTGAAATAAATTTCATTTAGCTTATTTACCTGTGGCTCAGATGCATCATTATTTGAACCTTGCACACTGATTTCAGCTCGTAGCCGTTCAGCCACGGCTCTATAGCCTTGTTGGAAGCCAATTCTCTTGTCCTCTTCTGTGAGGCATCTATTGAACTCTGACCCCTACATTTTTTCTTGGTATGGTGAATTTTACTTGCATTGTTTGATCAAAAAAAATTTCCTTGCAATATATAAAAAAATTGATACAAGTTTTCATTTACTAATACTTACAACTCGTGCTTGAAGTTTGGAAAAACCACCAGAGCCGAGCTTGTGTGTCCCGTGCTTTTCTAATCTTGCCTTTGTTGCCTTTGATGTGTCAGGCAATCTATGAAAAGTTTGAAATATGTTAGAGACCAATATAGGAAAAATTTAGAGGTTAATTAGTACATAATTACATTCTCAAAAGTATCACATACCTTGCTCTACTCTCTACTGGCGTAATTCCTTTTTTCATGTCGGCTTTATACTTTCCATCCAAAATCAAACCCTGCCACTCAGCCTCAAGAACACAGGGTGGACGCTCGTGCCTTGGGTTAACCTCTAAATATTTCCTGTATTGGTCCCTAATATACTTCAAACATAAACCAGCTCTTTCAAGGAGCTTGTTTCTCTCGAATGCACGAGGTCCAAAAAGCTGGGTCATACTATCTACAAGATCATCCTTCAACTTTTTATCTTGGTTATTCCACCTTTTAAGTAAAAAAAAACATGTTAGACTCATAAATGAAGAGAAGCTACCTTTAATATAGTTCAAGAAATTGATGAAAAGGAAAACTATTCTAGCAATGATATGAAATCAAAATAGTGGTTTGGGGTTTTAGTTAGGATATGATGTTCCACCATGTACATATGGTGGGCCCGAATATCCGCAAACACTCGTCACCAAGTTTTCGCCAAAAAATATCATTCCCTACAAAATAATCATGGGATCATTAGTCGATGAAGAGTGATCAAAAACTAAATTACTATTATATCACTATAGAATAATAATAACTTTAAAGTACCTGGAAGTTTGGATACTTTTAAGGGAACACCTTCATCGTCGCTGATGATCAATACGCAATCCTTCACCGTTCCCGTACTAGGAACACGGGAACATCCAGGAAATGATGTTGCATCGGGACTTGTTGCATCTCCTATTGCAAAAAATGAAAACCATTATCAAATGCCTCCAAGAAATAATACTTCAAGGGAAATAAATTGGTGCAGAGCACCCATGGCACAAACACAATCAAGGGATCTACATCGTAAACACATAACACTTAAACACATAACAAAAGAGAGAAAAAGAGGGATTTGTGTACCAGTAGATGGTGCAACAGTTGGTGCATTTAGGCTGTGTGTTGTTGACATGGCAGTCGGCAAGACATTTGTGGCTGTCCTGGATGGAGGCGGCGTTGTCATATCATCATGGAAAGGAGCTGAAGAATAAAATTGTTAGAGCATGCATAAATATAGAACGCATGGACTAGCATGGACAAGATTGTTAGAGCATTAAAAAAAAAGATTGTTCGAGCATGTATTGTCAATGATTATGATCATTCCTATATATATTCAGTGGAAAACAGAAGTGGGGAATGGAACATGTGATCTACCTGAACCACTTGCAATACCAGCCTCATCATGGGAATGGGGTTCAAAATTACGCAAATAACTCTGTAAAGACAATGCATCCATATTTTAATTAATGTCATAAAAGAGCATAACATAAAAACCATTATTGAACTCTTGTAATAATTAAAAATTTCATTAATACTTACTTTAAAGTTTTCAGAAGTGCGCAACAACTCAGCTGCCCTGTCTTTTATTTCCTGAGTCTGAGGATGTATGGATACCAAACGTAGAAGTTCTTTCCCAATTTTCTTTAGCAGCTTTTTAATGGAACCGATCGGGTCATCGGTCTCTGCTAAATCAATAAAAAAAGGGTCCACAAGGGGGGACTCCTGAGGGACTGCAGGTTGCTTTCCCTCTCTCCGACCACCGGCCCTCTGTGACAACAATAGTATTAGTATTATCAAAATTACTCCAAAACAATGAAGAAAATAACATTAAAAAAAATAACATTTTGCTTCTATCTAGTTTGCACAATTACAATGAATTTTACCTGCTCATGTGTAGATGAGCTAGGAATATCGTCACCATCACCTTCGGGCGGTTGCTCCATATTGTGCCCCTGTGTCAAAGATCAAGTATAAAAATGTTAGCCAAAAATTTAATAACTAAATGGTATGTTGGAGTCATTGATTAGAAGTTGGTTTAATAGTATGTACCACCCCCATGATAGTAGCCTCGTTTGTATCTATGCGGTTCAAATTGTAATCAATAAGCAGCTCTTCCCCTGCACGTATTGATTTTATCGCACAGATGAATACACGATTTCCCTCGCGCGCCTCAAATATGCAATTGGGTTGCTTTATAGTTGACCCAGGTCGTGTACTATTTATAAAACCCACAATATTCCCTGTTTCTTTTGGCCTTCCATCAATGTATATAGCCACACTTTTACTTTGATTATTGTCTTGCTGTTGTATATAATTTGCCGAGAGTGCATACCTACGCATACTTTTTTTATATTGAACAATATGCATCCAACTTTTGTAATCGTAACATGGTCCAACATACTCCATCAATTCAGAAACTTTGTTGTAAGACACCTTTATGCCATCCATAGAAAATAGGCCCAAACCATGTAATGATGATGGTGCTATGTGATATATCCTCTCATTAACACAAAAATCAATGTTTATTGGAGGAAGTTCCTTGGGTACCCAATGTTTCTGTAGATGTTGGTACCTCAAGGGCACCTCGATGTCGCCTTTCGTCTCATCATCATAAGAACATGACCCCCCTTGAGCAAGGAAAAATTTCATGTGTTTATTGAATTTCCTTCTAGTCCTTTGACCTCTAGTTAATCTCCCTATTCTAGATAAACTGCATGTCTCACTTTCCTCTTCTATTCCTATATTTCCCTCACTCGAGGAAGACACTTCTGACAAATACCTATTTGCTGGTACCTGCAAATGGGAGAGATCTTAGAAGACATCAATCTTACTATTGATAAGTGTATTAAATAGACTTTCTATAAGGTGTATTGACTTATACCTGTCGATCCATGAGACTGTGCGGGATGCTCTTGAAAGGGGTTCAATTTCCTGCAAATGTAATTCAATTATCGTGAGCATAATCACATCATAATCATAATCACATCCATCATAAGCATCACATAAAAATTAAAAACATTAAAACGTACACATTATAACACTTATAGCTTTTAAATAGATAATGAATAAACTATGTAACCATTTAAGACAAATATATTTCTATCAAGAAATGAATATTAAATACATTAAGGATTGATGGCATACCTTTAAATTTCATCATCATCATCCTCATCATCATCATCATCATCATCATCATCATCATCGTCGTCATCGTCGTCATCATCATCATCCTCGTCGTCCTCGTCGTTGTCGTCATCATCAACATCATCATCATCAACATCAACATCATCTTCATCATCATCATCAGTAGCAGCATCATCTTCTTCTTCTTCTTCATGAAAATTTGTCTCAGGAACATCATCCAATAATTGTCGATCGTGATCATCATCTACATCATCTTCTACTTCTTCGGTATCTTCTTCTTCCATCGCATTATACTTTATCGGCCTTCCTCTCGGTTCATGTCTAACAACAAATGACCAACCCGGTTTATGTGAAACCTTTGAGTAAAATACCTGTTCACATTGGCTTGGAAGAACATAGGGCTCATCCCCAACTGGCTCAAATGACCTTGTATTAACCATTGTAAATCCATTATCATGTTCAATAACAGTTCTATTAGGATCATTTGGATTAAGTCGTAGCCTATACCATTTGACAACGAAGAGTACTAATTTGAAGGAACTAAAGTCGCACTCAAGTATATCATCCAAAATGCCATAGTATTGATTTTTAGACTCTTGAGGATCTAAGTCATTTCTAGATGAAATATTAGTCACTTGAAAGACTGCAGTTATTCCAGAATCACAAGTTTTCTTCATGTCATCCAACACTTTGACGCGAAATTTTTGACCATTACAGAACATACCCTTGTGGTGTTTAACCTGCAATAATATGTGAAACATGTCAAAATTATTATATCGTGAGTTGATAAACATACGGGTGATTAATAATTTTGTACGTACCTGGAAATCTCTTAAACCATATGCTAAATCTATTTCCCTTTGCGTAACATTAGAATCTCCATTACGATGAGCTTCTTTAACCAATGAAGATACACCTTCCCATGTTAATGTGTGACCAGAATGTTGACATCGTTCAATCCATACCGTCATCCAATCAAGATTGTTTGCAATATACAAATGTAGTGCATCCCACTCTCGAGCAACTGTACAAAAAAAAAATAGACGACTTACAACCGATTTATTTTGAAGATTAAGAAATAATTTATTACAATAACATCTTATAATTTATTACCTGTCACTTTCCTCAATCTACCTTTCCCCATCAAGTACTCCCCTTTGAATTTTTTAAAAGGGTCGAGATCCCAAATGCGATCTACATGGATATTTGAAGCAAACTTAGGAAGATATTCAGTAATGTACACCATAGTCTGGTATACCATGTATCCCTCTACCATAGAACCCTCAGGATGTGCTCTTTGTCGAACCAAAGCCTTCAAAGATTTCAAGTGCCTCTCAACCATCCACATTGACCTAGTGTGTGCAGGTCCACACAATTCAATCTCCTCAACTTGGTGTATGAGGTAGTGTTCTTGTGCATTGAAAAAAGTTGGAGGTAGACACTTTTGCATTTCACACAATAAATGAGGAATTCTTCTCTTCCAATAGTTTATATCTTCTTTATGGATTTCTTTAGATGACAACCACCTACATTAAGAGATTCAAGTCACAAAAAATATATAAATACGAGACTTTACAAAATAATATACAATAGATTACATAGCAAGAAAAACAAATCGCGAATATAATAAATATATACAACAAATTGAACAGATATTACTGCTTACCTCATGTATTTTCCAAGATCATATATCACTTGTTTGATGTTATTGTTGAAGTGCTCTGGGAGAGATAGAGGTAGCACGTACTGCAGTAATTATAAACCAATCATTTCATTATTTTCTAACATAACATAATGAATAGTACACGTAGTTTATGAATATATTGTAAATACAGAAGAACATAACTTACCTTGATGAAAGTATGCCAATCATGCGTTTTGAGCCCTGGCCCAAATTCACTTTTCTTTGATATGAGATTGCTTATGTTCCCAGCAAATCCTGTGGGAAATCGAATTTTTCGTATGACTTCTTTTATGGCATCACTTTGCTGCTCCGTTAATAACCAAGGAAGGGCACTTATATTAATCTGATCTCTATTGCTATTTGAGTGAATGAAATTCTTCAGTGCATGATTGGATTCATGAATGTCATTACAAATTTTGACAATTTTTTCTTTGTCACGCCTTCCATCCAGTATTTTCCACAATGTCTCTGTTATATTCTTTCCAACATGCATAAGATCAAACAAATGCACAATTTGTAGGTCCTCGTAGTAGGGCAACCTACTAAATTGTCTGGGATAGCTTTTTAGTCCCTTTGGAAGGTTGTCAGTAGTGCCTTGACGACCTTCACGATCATCAATTACATAATTAGTAAACAAAAATCACAATAGAAATATATAAATTACAAACATAAACCATTAAGTGGAACGACATTACCTCGACGATTAATTCTATTATATTCCAACTTCCATAGGCGAGGTGTCATTCTTCGTGGCTTTGATGTAGTCTCTTCTTTCCCATTGAAAAGATGTTTTTCCATACTTCGATACTTATGATTCCTGTGGAGGAAGTGTCTGTACTCATCAAACACATGCTTTCCTAAACTTTTTGAATGACGAGATTTCATCTTTGGACCACAAACTGGACATGCAAATTTTCCCTTTGTTTGAAGACCTACAAGATAATGATATAATTGGATTATTAAATATGTTGATTTTTATAATTAGAATTATCATGCGCAACTTGAATTCACTATAACATACCACAAAAATGTGTTAGCCCTGGGGCATCATGTATTGTCCATACAAGTATTGCATGGAATTGAAATTGTCTTTGTCCTATTGGTCTAGATACGTCATACATAGTGACACCGTTCCATAACTCCACCAACTCGTCAATAAGAGGCTCAATATATACATTCATATCTTTAACTTGATATTTACCTACTTGAATGAACAGTAACATTACATAATTATTGTGACCATTTTACTGTAAGATTTGTAAGTACATGTAAATTAATAACTATCAAATGATAAAATACCTGGAACAATCATTGCCAACATAATGTGCTCCCTCTTTATTGACATCCACGGAGGAATGTTATTGTTGATAACAAAAACAGGCCACACCGAGCAAACAGATCTCATCTCTCCAAATGGATTGACACCATCCGCTGCCAATGAAAGCCTAAGATTACGAGGTTCTTCTTTGAAGTGTTGCCACTTTTCCTCTATGTGCATGAATGCCGAACCATCCGCAGGGATTCGAATAATGTCATCTCGACTTCTATTGCGTGCATGGTAATCCATAAATTGTGCCAAGCTAGTACACCTGAATAATTGTCGCATCCATGGAATAATGGGGATGTAACGAAGAACCTTGTGAGGCACCTTTTTTGTTATTCGATCTGTTCGATATCTACTCGTATGACATACAGGGCATTGTGTTGCAAATTCATGTTCTTTATAATATATAATATGATCATTGGGACAAGCATGTATTGCTTGATACTCCATTCCAATATCTTTCATAATAGCAGATAATTCTGATATGAGCGAGGTAGAATATTTGATGGTGGTAACAAAAACTCGCCTATCAATCTACAGCAAAAAATATAAGTTGTTAATATAAACAATATTAGTGGTACATTATTCACCCTTTGTTAACTATAAAGACATATATGACATACCTTAACATACGTGACATTGTTATGTTGGATAAACCATTCATAACCTTCAAGTTCAACAACAACAATACAGCAGAGAGAAGAGTTGTTTGGGAGTCTTTGTATAGGGGCTCGTATGCCTTCTCAAGTAGAGGTACATCAAGGCTATCATCATCATCATGATCAGATCCGCTTGGACTAAATGTGTCATGGATCAATGTATTTATACCATCAATCAATGTATTTATACCATCATCTTCCAATTGTGTTTTCTGGCGCATGATCGTCATCTTCCATGGGATCATTATCTTCACCTTGGATATTCGCACCCCCATGTTCCTCCATATCATGTACTTCCCTGGGGAGATCAAACCTATATAAAATTGATTAACATAAATAACCATGATCTTCAACTCATCATCAAGTGATTTCATATGTATATAAATTGTTAAAATGATATAATGAACAACTTACCAGTGGATGATAGTCATGCCCCCCTTCAATGTGACCATTCTCCCTACAATGTCTCTTAACTGTTTTGATTAGCAATCTTCTACGGTTTAAGCCCTTACAAATTTTGCAGGGACAATAACATTTTCCATCACCTTTTCTTTTCAAGTTAGACCACAATCTAGCGATTGTCTCCCTATTTTGTTCTTCACTTATATTATCTGACATGATCGTTCTTCGCAGGAAGCAAAATTGGGCTATGAAAACTTCGGTCTACAACTTTCAGTGACTAAGCAAAAATTGTCAAAAGTACACAAAACATATAAGCTACAAGGCCTTCTTGCTTAGCTCTAGAAGCTCTATAGCAATCAAAACATATAAGCTACAAGGCCTAACAGCAATTTCAAAACATATAAGCTACAAGGCAAGACATATTACATGACATGGCAAAAGGATTAAAATATACATTAGATTAAAAAATATACAATTTTCAAACCTGAGCGCGCGGCTATAACTCGTGCAATGGTCTTCTTGCTTAGCTTTAGAAGCTCTCCCAGCAGTCAAAACATATAAGCTACAAGGCCTAATAGCAATTTCAAAACAAGGGTCATCAAAAGAACCAAAAACAATGTGTGCAAACAATACCTTGTCAAGTGGTATAGACAATTAGAAGATGCTACTATGTGCTAGGGAACTTCTTAGAACTGTTGGTATATTCTTACAACTTGTTACACCTGGGATATTCTTCTTTGTAGATGCTACTGTGTGCCGTGGTCCAAACGGGCCCATAAATGTGTTGAATAGCAATACATTCAAGTGGCTTACACAAGGGACAGTCACTGTGAGATATCCTCATGTGTGACTGTCCTTGTCACAAATGAGGACATCTCACAGTGACTGTCCCTTGTGTAATTGCCACTTGAATGAGGTCAGTCACTGTAAAGACAACATGATAATGTACACATACAATGAGTGTACATTATCATGTTGTCTTTACAGTGGCTGCCCTCATGTTGTATATTCTTCTCTGTAGATGCTACTACGTGCTAGGGAACTTCTTAGAACTGTTGGTATATTCTTACAACTTGTTACAACCTGGGATATTCTTCTCTGTAGATGCTACTGTGTGTCGTGGTCCAAACGGGCCATAAATGTGGCTGAATAGCAATACATTCAAGTGGCAATTACACAAGGGACAGTCACTGTGAGATGTCCTCATGTGTGACTGTCCTTGTCACAAATGAGGACATCTCACAGTGACTATCCCTTGTGTAATTAAGTATTGTGGGGAAGCATTCTAAATAACCAAAGCCGCTAACAATAAATTCAACACAGATATGTCCTCATTTCTGGGTATTTTAGCTCTCTAACAGCTGATTACCAGATTAAATAATAATGACAAAAGAAAAAATAAACCCAACGTACTCAGATAATTGTAGCTGTGATTTTGCGGAGGGAATCTCTCTCGGCGCTGTTGAAAACACAAATGACAACCCGCTTGATTTCGCAGAGGGAATCTCTCTCGGTGCTGTTCAAAACACAAATGACAACCCGCTTTGTTCAAAACACAAATGATAACCCGCTTCATTTCGCGGAGGGAATCTCTCTTGGCGCTGTTGAAAACACAAATGACAACGTTCCTTTTTTTTTTTTGCACTTATATCCCGACCAACATAAGGTCCATTTGTAATACAACATGATAATGTACACTTACAGTGAGTGTACATTATCATGTTGTCCTTAGAGTGACTATCCTCATTTGTTGAAGAAGAAAAGCATTAATGTGGCTGAATAGCAATACATTCAAGTGGCAATTACACAAGGGACAGTCACTATGAGATGTCCTCATTTGTGACTGTCCTTACAGTGAGTGTACATTATCATGGTGTCTTTAGAGTGACTGTCCTCATTTGTTGAAGAAGAAAAGCATTAATGTGGTTGAATAGCAATACATTCAAGTGGCAATTACACAAGGGACAATCATTGTGAGATGTCCTCATGTGTGACTGTCCTTGTCACAAATGAGGACATCTCACAATGACTGTCCCTTGTGTAATTCAAGTGGCAATTACACAAGGGACAGTCACTGTGAGATGTCCTCATTTGTGACTGTCCTTACAATGAGTGTACATTATCATGTTGTCTTTAGAGTGACTGTCCTCATTTGTTGAAGAAGAAAAGCATTAATGTGGTTCAATAGCAATACATTCAAGTGGCAATTACACAAGGGACAATGTCATGAGCCGTGACATATTCAACTTAGTATAATAATAAAATGATTAGATGATAATATAATCTATTATTAACGGTATATAACAATAATATATAATTATTATCAAAAGATAATAATAATATATAGTTAGCATAATAAGTAATATGTTAATTAAATAATATTAAAATATTAATAAATAATATATTATGATTATAATTATAATATAAATTAATAATAAATAATTATTAATAAATTATATATATTTATTATAATAATATATTAAGTAATAATATTAAATCAATTATTGATATAATAATTTTTAATATATAAATAATATTAATAAACCTCTCAATATAAAACAATATGTTATCACTATAATAATATTTATTATAATATTATTAATATTACTAACATCATTAATTATAATATTTAATAATAACAATAACATTAATAAATATAATAATAATAATAATAAACGTTTAAAGCAATATCGAATATCTGTAATCGATATACATCTACATTAAACATCTGCATATCTATCACGATGAGGAACGAAGAAGTGATACAACAATCACTAGTCATTACACATCGATACCCATGAGAGGATGATTAATGAACCAAATACTATGAAGTCAAGATCAACATGATATGAATAAGGGATAGGTCGCTATGGTTTTCAGAAGATGTATTGATAAGCAAGAAGGATAAACCATTCATATATTATAAATAATCATTAATTGCACAAGTTTAGACAATGACATATCCGATAAAGCAATATCAAACATGAAGACCCGCTAGCAAATATGCACCATCACTTCCTATGTTATCATGACAATAACATAAACTAGATTGAATTCTACTATCTATATCAATAGACACCACATAGGAGGATATCGACTAAAGGATTGAAAGATTATCGATTGTCTGAGATAAACCACATCTTGTAGAAACACAAAAGCATCAGTGATTATATCACAAGCTATTGATGAATGAGGCATCAGTCATGGATAATAAGTACAATGTATCCTTAAGTATTAACAGGAATGGAAGTCAATTTGAAGATCAAACTCCATTACCAGCAATCAACCAATAAATGGACAATTATCAGAAAATGATATCGACTTATATCAGAGTAGAATGATTGGATATCATCATAACAATATGGGATAAGGCAAGAGTTAATATCGATTGACTAAATACTAATGATAGTTAGACCAAACTAATACAAACACAATGGATGTTAACTACTGGTTGCACTACCAATTAGGGAAGATTACCTTCATAAAAAGATTTGATATTGAGTCAATCTGGGAGTTATCTATGATCAAAAAATAATGAAATAATATTATGTGAACTGTCGGATTATGGAAAGGTGTGCTTAACAAAGGGACATGGAGGAAGAAACAAGACACGTCTCATTCATAGCATCTCTTCATTTGTTAAAGACAATATAAGAATGCATTCTCGTCAGTCACTCAAGGCATCATTAGAACTTTATTTAACTTATCCATATTTGGATATACTCAATAGAGCATCTGCCTTTTGGCAGTTTGGTTTCAAGTTTATCATTGCAGATCAGAGACAACACCATGATTGCACAGATAGAAAGGATAGTCAGAAACAGCATCAATATTTGAAGTTGCAAGCATATAATTCAGAATCTGAAATAGCAACATATCACTCATAGCGATATTACACATTTTCATAATTACATCATCATATCAGACACAACAAATACATTGCTGTAAGCAATACTTATTGATTGTATATCGATATTGTTTATATCAGACATACCATCATTATACTATCACTATAAGTGATAGGAAACATCATATTCATAGCATATTTCATATCATTATATCCGACAGTGCTATTAAACATATTGGTATCAATATCATCTTGCACACATATTGTGATTGAATCTGAAATAGCGGTTGATATCTTAAGTAACCTCCATTACTTAGTTTAATTGTAAGTATCTGATAGAGTAAGTCTGAGAAGTGGAGTAATTGTTCCTGTTTTCCAAGTTAGCCAAAAAGGGGACATTACAGACAATCACGGTGAGATGTCCTCATGTGTGACTGTCCTTGTCACAAATGAGGACATCTCACAATGACTGTCCCTTGTGTATTTCAAGCGGAAATTACACAAGGGACAGTCACTGTGACATGTCCTCATTTGTGACTGTCCTTATAGTGAGTGTACATTATCATGTTGTCTTTAGAGTGACTGTCCTCATTTGTTGAAGAAGAAAAGCATTAATGTGGTTCAATAGCAATACATTCAAGTGACAATTACACAAGGGACAATCACTGTGAGATGTCCTCATGTGTGACTATCCTTGTCACAAATGAGGACATCTCACAATGACTGTCCCTTATGTAATTCAAGCGGAAATTACACAAGGGACAGTCACTGTGAGATGTCCTCATTTGTGACTGTCCTTACAGTGAGTGTACGTTATCATGTTTGTCTTTAGAGTGACTGTCCTCATTTGTTGAAGAAGAAAAGCATTAATGTGGTTCAATAGCAATTACATTCAAGTGGCAATTACACAAGGGACAATCACTGTGAGATGTCCTCATGTGTGACTGTCCTTGTCACAAATGAGGACATCTCACAATGACTGTCA